>JASDQU010028939.1:32278-43628 GCA_032191745.1 Picea mariana | reverse complement strand
TCAAACAACACATATTTGGTATGATCGAACCCTTGGTGTTGATTTCGAATCATTGTTTTGGTTTTAAAATTGTAACTATTGCTTGTGCAATTGTTTGGTCGACTTACCATAGATTTCATTAATTGTTTGATGGAATTGTTTTTAACATATGCAATTATGATTTGAATCACTATATACATCGTCGGTTGTACTTATGAAATGACTGTTTTGCATAGGCTGATCTAGCTCCACCACCCTCGCACATTCGGGCATTAATGCCTTCCCCCTATCCCGGGTCACCTCTGTTGATTTTTGGGTAAGCCTGTGTGCTATCGATCCTGCGAATACCTTGTTCGAACCCTTGGCCGTAAACCCTTGCCCACTGTGTATTCTGTTCTATGGTGCCGGTGGTGCGCATAGAACCAAATGGTAGCCAAACTTTGTTGCTATTCGATAATTCTTGCAAAGATTTGGAAAACGGTGGTTGGATGGTGCTTATCCAAAGGTTTGAGGGTTTTAACCTTTTGGTTGCCCAACAATCCACCCTCACCTTTGATGGATGCAGGGCTAAGGTCGGAGACATACAGCTCGAGCTCAATGAGGAATTCGTAAGCTCAGCTACAGGACTACAAGCTACAGGGAAAAGGTGGTTTAAAAATTCCAAATTAGACGAGGTGCCATGGCCGCTCTTATTCACATCAAGAAAGATTGTTTCCTGTGATAAAGGTATGCCTATCACTACCCTCAAACCCAAGTGGCACGATCTTTTGGCAATTGTTAAATAGTTTGTGACCTGCGAAGGTCATTATGGATTGGTATTTCTGTATCATTTGTGGTTATTGATGAATTTTATAGGCTACCCTTTGAACATGCCGCATTACCTCTTGCGTAGTCTTTATAAGATGTCCAAAATATTCAAGCGTGAGAAGGCCGATAGCATCCTTTTTCATCACTACTTGATCAAACTTATTATCGTCCACCATTTGAGCCTTAAAGGTGACTGTTGGCAAGCCTTCCTATCTAGGAATGGCTTTGCCACTCCTGAGTCTGTCCAAGAGGACAAGGTTATGGTTACCGAAACATTGGTTGGACCAACCATGCCACTTCATATCCTTCTACCCCCTGTCAAACCCTCAGATTTCCTCTATATGGACCTACTCGATACCTTGGCCGACCCGTGTGCTAAACAAAATGCACAGGCCGTCAAAAGACCTGTGAGGAAGAAAGGCAGAGGTGATGCTACTATCAATAGTAAAGGGAAGAAACATGCTCGATGGATATCAAGATGCGCTAGGAATAAACCCAAGCCAAACATTGAGCAGAAGCCAATAGTGCTGAGCAAGGACTCAGACTCTGAAATTGAACATTTCTTGACTGAGGAGTACCCCTATTCTCATGGCCTATGCTCCATGGAACCCTATGAATATGTCTCTAACTTACCTCCGTGCCTCAAAAATGACCCAAACTACCCGGGAATCAAGTTGCATGATGAAACCCCTGGTAACCCTAACAAACCCTCGCCTTTGATGCCAAAGCCCAATCATTCACCATGTATCCAATGTAATTCCTGGCTTGAACGTTATTACATCGACGTTCCCCTGCTGCAATCAATGATCAAATTGTTAGAGGAACGGGTGACAGTGCTGGTGAAGGAGAACGATAGGCTACGGGTCAATGAGAAGAAACAAAAAACCACCGGTTCAATTGTCTTCACGAATGTCGAAGCAGCAACGGCCTTTGTCAATTCAAAATTATCATGATCGAGCTATTTTCTTACTGTCCAGGTATGTGTTTCGATTTTGATTGTGTTTTACTGATTGGTTTGAACTAATGTAACCGATTGGAGTTTGTTTTCAATTGGCTTTGTTTATTTTAATAGATTTAAAATGATTCTGTTATACTCAGATCACTAAAAACGATTTCGTTGTGAATCATGTACAGTAGATTCATTTTGCTAAAAAAAAATATAGCTAAGATTTGGTTATACGATTGTATTATACTCAGATTAGTATAAGTGATTGAGTTGTTTTTGATTCTGTTTGGTTTTCTTCGAAATGATTCTGTACATTTGAATTAATATAACCGATTGGATTTGATTTCGATTAGTTCTATTTGTTTCTAATATATTCAAAACAATCCTGTTGACTTCGACTCTGTTTTGTATTGAATCAATATTTTCGTTTTGGATTGCATTCGACCTGTACACAAGATTTGTTTGGTAAATACGATTTTGCATAACGATTATGTCAGTCCCAAACTGGTTCGATTCATTTCTTTTGTTTTGATTCTGAAACGATATTGCATGCCATGATTAGCATGATCGTTGGCATATGCGTTGAAGATTGGTTTGATATAGTTTTATTAATTAAAAAAAATGATCCTGTTAATTTAGTTTTGATTCGACAACATTTTTGTTGAGTGTTGAGTCGATATAAACTATTGCATGAATGATTTGTTTGATCTGTTATGGTTTGTGTCGATTGAAATTGGTTCAAACAAGATTCCATTTGCTATCGATTAGCATAGAAGTTTTGATTTGAATGATTCGTTTGGTTTTCAATTAGTAATCAAATATTTGTTTAATAGTTTGAATATGATTATGTTAGTTCTGGATTGATTTAAAATAGTTCTATTTTAAAATTAGACCAGCTACAAAATCACAAGATTCTGTAGCTAGTCTTAAGATTTAGATTTTTGTTAATTTTATCAATAAAATGTCCTCTAAACTTGTCTATTCTTGTCCACTTTCAGGTGCATACGAATTTCAATGATCAATTGGGCATGCTGTGGCAGTTTAGGAGATACTTTAGATATAGTTTGTTTTTGGCTTGAATCAGAAATAGAGACTTGGGATATTATCCCCAGATTTTTGTAAACTATTTTTGATAATTTCCACAGGGATGTTTTACCCTGTGGTCTTTAAATACTTGTTATTTTTTGTAATTGAGCCATCATCATCACTGTTGGGAGAACCAGACTATGGATTTATAATATTACAGACTGGGATGAAAGTTGATGTCTTGTAACAACTTTAGCTTTCAATATATCAAACTTTTATTTCATGTTCTCTTCATATCATTTCGTAATTAATTATCGACTACTTTAGCTATTGTAATTCTTTGCAGGTTGATGTGATTTGGTTTATGTGTCATCCATATCTGATTTCTCTTATTTTAAAGTACAGTAGTTACCTTGCTTCAATTTAATGAACTAAATATTTATCTTCTTCGTTAAATGAATCATTTTATACAAATCTTTGCAAACAGATTTATCCAATGTGATGATTTGTAAATTATAAGATTGCAGTAATTTTTTATGTCTTGTTTGTCCTGTCATTTATATTTGAAGAACACAGGTGCTTCCTGTTTACGAGAAGCTTGTGGAGAATTTGGTGTGGGTTTCCTCCCACCGAATAGCTAAATCAATTATTTCATACAGGACAAACCTGAAGTGTTACTTCAGGTCAGTTTGTTATTTATTAATTAATAGTTAATTTATTAGTGTTATATGAGTAGTTTAGATAGTTATATGTATAGTTTAGATTTATAGTTAGAATTATTATTTTAGTTGTTTAGCTTAGATAGTATTTTGTTTAATTTATTTCTCATAAAAGATTATAAAAATAAAAAATAATAGCTTTGCTGTCTTATGACAGCTTACAAATGATTTTTGCAGGTTTTCATTTAAAATCTGTAATCTGTAAATATTGTACATTTGTGATTAAGATTTAATTCTATCAATAATTGAACATTTAATTTCTTAGAATTATTGTTGTATAGTATAGACAATAGACTGTATATATTTATTTTAGATTTGTTTATTATTTTGTTTCAATCATCGTTTTCATTTTGATTAGTTCCTTTACTTAGTTTTCTTTCGTTTCCTAGGACTTAGATCGGCCAACGAAGCCACTAAACTCGTCAGGGTGGATCGTCCCAAACAGCTTGGGTTATTTATACAACCCCGGACCGGATCCACTCTTCTAGTTGGCGAGCGTTCATTTTTGCCCGTCAACAAATGGCACTAGAAGGAGGGCTTGAAATTTATTAATGGAACGAGGCAGTTGTAAGACTCCTCCACCACCTAATCGCTCACCTATAGTGACAAGAAGTCATTCGAACGACAACATTCCCCCTCAAACAACAACCACATCAAACGACGATCCACGGATCACAGTCGAACCAGCAACCCCAAATCCTACAGGTGGTGACATACAAGAGATTGTCCGCCAATATCTCATAAGAACACATAGTGCCTTGGCCYGTTTAAGGMAACCAAATTGACCTTTGGAACAACCTTTAKATTTCTCTGATATCAGAGAAAAACTCGGGGGCACTAACCTCATTGTGAACCCTWCAGATCCAATCCTCACTCCTGCTGCAGGAGGATCTAGAATACCTCCCTCTCCACCTCCATCACCTCCTTCTTCTTCGGGAGAAGACTCTTCTGATGAAGGTAGTTCCTCTTCTCAGCCTTCCACACCACCTACACCAATGGCCAACTAGAACAATCCTGCCAGACCTTGGCTCGACTAGGATGCAATAGCCGTACCTGGGGCTCAGCACCCCTTACCCAAACATCCGGAGAAGTGGCTTCCCAAGTTTGACCCTGACTCTAAACAGATCATTGAAGATCACAATAAAAAGTTATGTTAGCCATAAGACTCCACAATGTCAAGCATGAAGACGTGGTCTGTAGGTTTTTCCCCTACACTTTTGAGGGCAATGCATCTACATGGTACTTTGCCCAACAATCCCATACCATCGTGTCTTGGGAAAAGTTTGAATCCTACTTTTTGGAAAAGTTAGGAGATGATAAAACCCCAGAAGTTCTAGTTATGTAGCTTTCTAGCTTAAGAATGAACCCAAAAGAGAAAATTAAAGACTTTAATCAAAGATTCTTAACACTTAAAAACTGAACCCCTACGAATTCCATGCCTGCTGAGAATCTTATCATAGCATACTATACTAAAGCCTTGCATCAAAGTATAGCCATTTGGGTTAAAATATCTAAGAAAGACACGGTGTTAGAAGCCTTCGAAGAGGCCAGCCAAATTGAAAAAGACATACTTAGTTTAAAAGACACTACTAGCAACAAAATAGAGACTAGTTCTTCTTCCAAAAAGAAGATCGAAATCCTCCCTAGACCTACTCAAAGTAAAACGCAACCTGAAAACTTTGATTTAGAAAACTTAACTAAAGTTGTACAAAAACTGTCAAATCAAGTCATAGATTTGAAAACGACGACCGAAGAAGCTTCTTCAAGCAAAGGTCCCTACAAACCCCCATTCAGGAAGCCTTTTCCCACCAACCGACCTAATCCTACTACTGAAGGCCTTAATCTAGAAAGTCTGAAATACGCCCTACAAACAATTCTAGAAGCCCAGGATAACATGATGCCTTGTGAGGTTCCTGAAGAGGTAGTTGAGGGCCGACATATTTTCGCCTTGTGAGGGCCGACATATTTTCGCCGGTTTCGGGCCGACATATTATCGCCGGGCCTACATATTTCCGGGACGACATATTTCCGGGACCACATGATATTAGGTGGTTTTTGGCACATGGTTTTTGCCAATGGTTTTCTATTTTCGGTTAAGGAATTAGGGTTTTGGACTAATCCAGGTCACTGGGTTAGGGTTTTGGATGCCGCTGGCTCCTATATGTATATTGTATTGTAAACAATGTAATACAATGTGTATCAATATAATATATGTTGGTTTTCCCAGTTTGGGTTTCCAGGTGAAAAATCTCTGTGTAATGTTTGTATTTTCCATTGTATCTTTTCTGTTCTTTTCTGAATATCAGTTTGCAGTAGATATTGTACAAGGTTAGAATTTACAGAGCGAGACGCTATACCACAGTAGAGGCGTGAAGTTTAGGGTGCTCAGCTATATCCTGTGGCATATGAACAAATATAACAGAGGCAAGAAGGGAGTATCTCGATGGACTGCCAATCTTGAAGAATATCATATCCACGATCGAGGCTCACATCGGATCAACAAATAGAATGAAACTTAACATTGCGAAGGTATATCGGGGAAAACCACTCTGGTTTTGATGGGGAATGCATGGTTCTCTTGCACACACATCGGGGGAGACTGAATATTGCCCGAAACCACTTTCCTATGGCCCTGATGTCATGTGGTTCAAAATGTCACGTCAATAACTCACGAGGAGAATGGCGGTTGGTCAGATCACCTCACATCACCAGTCCGGGTACTTTCCCAGATGACGTACCAAAAGGATGTCGCCGCATAACTAACTCGAGGCTCATCATTCGAAGTGGATTGATGAAGCGTGGCACACCAATGTACCATGACAATAATTCATGATCAAAGTATAAAAATCATCAAATCTCAGATATGAAATCATTTTATCCTATTCTGGGAAATTGCCATCTTATGCGTAAGAAAAACAAGCTCGGACCGTGTTCCTAAATTCTGTAAATTCAAAGGGTGGCCAAATCAAAGTCTCTGTAAAGTCAAAAAGGTATGGATAATGCCCATCAAATGGTGTCTGGGGTGACTGAGTTCTCAACTAATGTACCAAGAAATTCAATAAGTAAGATTGAAAGGTGGGTCTTGCAGATACTGGTGACTAAATTTCATACCGAACCTAAAACTAAGACACAATCGAGAGTTAAATTAAAACCCGTTATGAGGGATCTTTTCATAAATGAACACACAGACAACACCTGCCACCCAGCTGCAAAGAAGAAGAGGAGAAAAAGGCAGAGGACAGAGGCCAAAAATGAGATGATAGAGAGCGTCGAGGAAAATCTTGAGTGGTGGAGTACCTTGGAGGAGGAAATCGCCAAGCTGATATGAATCCTCAGGTAAAATTTTGGTGTATTTCAGAAAATTTTGGACAGATGTTGGCTTAAGAAAAGGGATTCCTGATATTACAGACCGATTACTAACAATCCCTTTAAATAATACAACTGTTCTTCCCTTTTGTAACTTGTATCTATTTTTAGAATTATGAGGAAGTCATAACGTTTTAAATTCCACACAAAATTCCTCTATATATGCTTGTCCTCCTGAGTATAAAAATAGGGGAGAAAGAAGGAGCCTACCCTCAGTGTAGTAAGACTTTGTAAATCTCTAGGGTTGGAATGAATACATGGATGCAAAGGCAGATTTTGGAATTTTTATGAAAAGATTCTAATTGGTGGTGTTATGAGTCTCGTTCTCTCTCATAGTGTGTGATTCTTGTTATTCTGTATTTAATTTTTCTTTCTTCTTTCTCAATTGAGAAATTAAAAGTCCATAATTCATTATTCAATTCTCTTATCTTGGCGATTTAGACTATGTTTATCTCTTCTAAACCATTTCATAATTCATTACTATAATGATCTGATAATAGTTACGTGTTTCTTTTCTTCTGATACCATCTAAATTTTCAAGCATAAAATCAGAAGTCAATTCCTCATTTAGCCTTTTCCTCTTAACCGTTTTCATGATTTGGCAATGCATCCTACATTCTTGACCCCATAGCCCAAAGGTCATCTTCAACCCTTCAACAATTTTAACAAAAACCTCAAAACAGACCAAATCTAACCACCGATTTCCATAGATATATTAAGTGACGCGAGAGATCCATGTCCGAGTTGAGTAGGCTAGTGCCTCATCTCTAAAGTTGGTTGAAACAATTATCTCTTTTGTTTGTCTATTCAGCCGCACATAATTTACAGAGTGCTAACAGACCTAGTTTTCAAAGAAAATTACAATATATCCCTTCACCATATGATTTTTCCTCAGTTTTAATATCCGTACACAGTCAAGGGAGAGAAATTCACTGCCAATATTTCCTAAGCTAACAATCAGTCCGAGTTAGGGAGAATTCCTGGAAAGGAGCAGCCACTCTTTGCTATCATATTCTTTTGAAGTCTGACTCTTTGTTTTCCTGGTCATCACCACTCCATATCTCTTAATCTTTCATAATAAACTACGGAGACTCCTGAAAAGAAGAGCTTGCACAAGGGAGGTAATGTTGTTAGAACTGAGCCTGGAAACATGCATTTATTTGAGGCAGAGCCCATGGCTAGAGAAGTTTTTCAAAGGGTGGGCTGCCTCACTTTCTGCCAAAATATGCAATGGGGTCATCCTGAGGTGGCAAGGGAGTTTGCCTTACATTTGGATGACCTGAAGACCAAGGTAGTGGACCTATAATTTGAGGTGTCTAAGACCTCTATTTCAGCAGCTACAGGGATCCCTATCACTGGGGAGAATTGGTTTAAATCCATGGACTTGGATGTAGCCTTTGCCAAAGACTTCCTTAAGCCTGAATATCAAACTGACAATCTGTCCAAAGGGGTACCAAGAAATCACCTGGTTGGAGAATTTGATAAAATATTGAGGATCATTCAAAGGTACTTCACATGTGAAGGGAGGTTCATTACACTATACCAGTACCATATAAGGCTTCTGTTGCATTTTACTGGCAAAGTTGAAATGAACATTCCCTTCTATTTTCTAAGGATTGTAGGCAAGATGTCAAACAGGGTTCAATCCAAATCAAAGGCTGTGGATACTAGCATTTTTCATTTTGGGTTGATTAGAATGTTGGTTTCTGAAGAGTTGAGAAAGAGGAACATCTGATGGGAACACTTCATTACTGTTGCTCACATGAAATTGGACATAGATAGCAAGCCCTTTTCCATCTACCAGTGCTAGTCCAACAGGTGCTAGCAAGAAAAGAAAGAGTAAATCTCATGTTCAAGATCAAGAAGCCATTAAGGAGGTTGCAAGAACTGAGGAGGAGGCTTACCATTCTCCACAGAGAGACCTTTCACCCCCACATGCACCAAAACTGGAAGAAGTCCCTCCCTCTACTAAAGCCACAACCAAGAAAGGAAGGAAACTACACTTCTCTTCATCCCCTTCAACTACTATCACTAAGAGCATAAAGCCTTTCACAAGGTCATCGTCTCTCAAAGAGGTTGTTGAAGAACAAGTCCTACCAAAGGTTTCTTTTCCAAAGAAGAAGAAGGATATGGGTGAATTCATTGAGAAGTCTGTGGCTTCCATTCTGAAGAAGAAGAAAGACAAGGGCAAAGGCATTGAGAAGCCTGTTGAGATAGAAGAAGTAATCCATGTGGAGCAGGAAGATGAAGCCATAAAAAATCCTGTTGATACTGTCCACATCACCAATCCACCTAGCAACCAGACCTTCAAAATATTGATTAAACAACTCAGGGAAGCTAGAAAGGAGGTGGCTCGTCTGAAATCTGAAGCCCTATCTGAAAGAATTAAGATGAAAGAACTCATGGATGGCTACAACCACACTCTTGACTTAGAAATATTCATAGCAAGAAGATCCCAACCTCTTCAGAGGCAACTCAAGAACCTCTATAGGAAAAAAAAATACTTTCAGTCTTGGAAAAGAAAGCTCAAAGTAGATTTGCAACAATTCTAAGATGAGATGGCTCAAAGATACTTGAATGTGTTGGTTGAAGCTGCTATTGAAAAGGAGAAGCCAATAGCCAAGGAAAGAATAGATCCAATGAAGAAGCATGTTACTGATAAAGGGAAGCATTTTTTTGTGCCAAAGGGAAGTCCTCCTTCTACAAGAAGGAGTGTCAGCTTGATGAAGTGATTGGTGAAAAGTGAGCTCCATTTTTTGGAATGGCCCCTTTTTGCAAGGATAAATAATTAAGGGAATACTATTTTTTCCACCTATACAGGTTTCTAATGCATTCTGCTCATAGTTTTTGGTGTTTTGCAAAGGGTTAATCTCTTCAACAACAGTAGCACAGACATTCTGTAGTGCTATGGCGCTACAGAATTGTCCATTTTTCATGTTCTATTATTCTGCTACCTATAACACTTCCTAATCACCTAATATTGATGTAGCGATGGTGTTGCTAACTTCTCAGGGTGCTACCAAATATATCAACATTGAAATGTGGTGTTGTGAATTTAGTCGAGGCGCTACCAAATTGTACGTAGACACACAGTGGTGCTACTAAAATTTTGGATAGAGGTCAAATTTTGATAGAGGCACACAATCATGGCGCTACCCATTTGACATGCGTAGTTTGGAGGTCACGCTACAAAATTACAATAATTTGGTTAAGGCACTACAAAGGCTCGGTACTCAGAGCATTACCGAATGAAGCTACCAACAGGTACCAAGAATCAAGAAGCTCGAACTATTATTCTTATGGATGGTTGTTGATGTGGAGAAAGGAAAAGATAGCATATGGAAGCATGATGACAGTTACAAGCATCTGAAAGACAATTGGAATGTAGGGATATGCGTATCAAAGAAGATCAAGTCGTTTCAAAGTTGGTTGGATCAGTGGCCAACATTTTCCCTTTTTATAGCACAGTTTTTAGTTTAAGCTGTTAGATGGAATAACTACTTGGATATTTTCATGGGAAGAAGGCCAGCTTGCACCTCCAACTATTTCCTCTCCTTTTGTTACAAATAGATAGTCTAAGTGCTTTTGTAGGTTCGAATGGTTGAGCTAGGCTCCCTTATGCTATGATATTTTGATGAAGCTTCTGTGAACTAGTTATGTACCTGATTTGAGGAATCTTGATTAATAGAAGTCAACTTTCTTACTCCATCTTATTTGCCTCTGATTTTGAAGTATTCATTCTTGAAAGATTCACATGAATTATTGTAGTGATATTATGATGGATGTTTGATTATAATATTATTATGATGTTTCTTTAGTGTCCTTAAACTTTGAATTCAAGAAGATCTTGTGTTTTGGTTTTTTCTTCCTTAGGTTGCTTACAGACCTGATGTCTATAGGAAACCTATACATTTTTCTCACCAAAGTATTCTCTGTATTCACCTTTATTCCCACTTACTGACTGAAGTTAGCCAAGACCTCAATTGCCTATGCATGCTAGCCCAAATTTCTAAGTTAGAACATTATTATCTTGAGTCTTGTCCATTTGACCTCTTTAAAACTAATTTACATTTACACATAACTTAATGGGTACTGGGCTTACCTTCTATGCAATTTGAGGGTGATTCCTAGTGCTAACAGCAGGTACCAAAACCAACCGAATCCATCCTTCCAATGTTAGAATTCAAAGCCAAAGAAAGAGAATTTCACTTTGCAATTTCTTTCCTGATGCTTGACAGGAAGTGTGCGGCTTTCGAGGAACACTGATGCACATTCAACACATTCTATGTTTTGCGCAGCAACAACCTTCATAAACCCACACATTATGTGCACTATGCATTCTTATCGTGACTTTCAGAACTGCAGCCCATGCATAAGTTCAGTTTTTACAAATTATAAGGGTTTTATGAGTGGTTTGAGGGCCCCTTGCCTTCATATTTTAATTTCCTACACTTTGTAAAGAAATCACTCTTCACTTAGAGTCCTTTCTCACAAGGAAGTTTAGCTA
>JASDQU010028937.1:6948-29090 GCA_032191745.1 Picea mariana | reverse complement strand
CCATTTGTACACCTTATCAATCATGATAAGACAATAATGAGAGCATGGGTACTCCAACCATTCTTCTAGGATAACTCAATCCGCAAAGCATCTTCCCATGAGGGCTTTCACCATAAGGGGACCACTTTGGAGTTCATCCATTTGTTTACCTTTGCATCTATTGGTTTCCACTTGGACATATAACATTCTTATCAAGGAAATCATATCAATCAATTACTTGACATCAACCAATGACATCAATCAAACCAAACCATTTACATCAATGACATATGATCCAACAATCTCCCAAGTAATCAAACCTATTGGCATCAATGACAAACCATTGGCATCAATGACAACATGATCCAATAATTTTCCCCTCTCTGGATTGCATTTTGTTTTACTGTTGGGATGATTTTTTACCTTGTTAAAGACTGAGTTAAGAATTAAAAAATTACTTCTATTGGATTCCTGGGAATGCCCACGTTTTGTCTTTTAAATGATGATTGATATGCGGTTGAATTACCCACGATTTTTGTCATTTATTTCAAGACTAAGATCGTTGTGGAATGCCCACGTTTTTGTCTTTTAAGGGTTGACTGATATGCTATTGATTTCCCATGATTTTGTCATTTATTCCATGACTGAGATTTTTGTGGAAGGCCCATGCCTTTGACCTTTAAAAATTGACTGATATGTTGTTAATTTCCCACTATTTTGGGTCATTTAAATTCATGTCTGAGTTTGTTGATTAAACACACACATTTTGGCTATCAAAAAGATTGACTGATTCTGTTGTTAATGCCCACGTTTTTCTATTAAAATGATGGACTGAGTTGTTGTTAAATGCCCATGAATTGTCCTTAAATTATAGCCTGTGTTTGTTGAGGTATGGCATAGCATTTCGCCATTAACTGTGACTGCATCTTGCTGCTGGTGTGACCATGTTTTTGCCCCTTTAATTTGTTGACTGCGGTTGCTGGAATGGATACAAATTTGCCTTAAGTGTTCCCTGTGTGTTACTATATTATTGCCATATTAATTCCCAGGATAATTTGCTACAGTGATTTATTGGACAACAGTTTCATTCTTATTGATTAATTGCCACAACGAGTTAAATGACTAACAATCATGAAAATTAACTCGTTATTGCACTATTAATTGTTTGTTAACAGTTATGTCAATTGCCTTGTGAATTGCCTTGTGAATTGCTATACTAATTTCTAGGTTAATTAACATGTTAATCGCCTCATCATGCTATATTACTTGTTAGGATAATAGTTATGTAAATCATTGTGTTATTGCTAAATTAATTGCTATGTTGACTGTTATGTCAACTACCTTGTTAATTGTGATATTAATTGTTAGGTAACAACTATGCTAATTGCCTTGTTGAATTGCTACAACGATGTTAATATTTAGCAGTTTCCTTCTCATTATTAATAAGACAGGTAGTATTTTTGGTTCGGTCAATATAGATAGACCACACGTCGAGATTGAATTGTTCATAAGTGTTATAATGGTCGCATTCTACAATAAAATCGTTAATGTTATTAATTAAGTTGATGGCTAGTTGGATGGAGATTTGAATTAATATTGAATTGCCCAATTAGACTATGATTAATGATTAAATGAGTTTAGTAAGTATTGACCCAAGTAGAGGTTAAAATCGCTAAATTAAAATGTGGTTAATGATTAAATTGTGATGCATAATTGCCGAATTGATTCGTAGTTGATGTTATTTAGATTGAATTTGATGATTTAATTGTGATGAAGAATTGCCGAACTGATTCGTAACTGATGTTTGATTGAATTTAATGACTAAGGTATAATGTAGAATGGTCGATTGGATTGTATTTAATGTTAATCTTATGTTAAGTTAAAGGCTGATTTATAATTTAGACTTGCTAAAATTAGATGGATAATCGATGCCAAGACAAATTGTAACTTGACGTGCCCCATTAGAATGGAACCCATGTTAAATTAGAATGTAATCATGGACTGGTTGGCCTGGGTAATTGGTGGGGTCGGGGAATATGTCGTGTGGGCTAGCGTCACCCCTTGTCTTCGTTCTTTTGTGTCTCGTCGACCTTTCGTGTGGGGGTAGGCATAGTCTCCCAGTCAATTTTTGGTTCCTAGCACGTCATAGTTTTCTAGAGTTCTTGGTCTGGATAGCTTATGTTTGTGCCAAGTTTATTGACACATCTATTTCCTGGGGACAACATGATTCTTGATGCAGGGATCATGGCACACCTTATGGGTTAGCGGCGAATGATATCTTGTTCGGAGTCGGTGCCTACCATGTGAGTGTGGTTGAGCATCGTATATTGACTTGGGCGCATGTGTTGGTTCACATGCCTTTAGGTTCTATTATTGTTTGTCAACATCATTATGTTAGGAAGGGGAAGTTTTCCCTTATCTTGTAGGTGTGTTTTGTTGCATCAAGTGGTTAGTTGTTACTCTTGGTTATTCTGTGCATGTTTTGCCCAGTTGCCCTTATGCATGTTCCTGGTGTCATAGTTTCTTGTTTCCTGGGTTGTGTGCTTCTATTCTTCATCTATGATGTGGTCAAACATTTGTCGTCATTTCCTTCTTGCCCCTTAATTCTTAAAAAAAAATAAAAAAAAATTGGCTTCACCTGTGGCCGTAATGTTGGGGACATCACACTTCTTCTTCATTGAACTTGACATATGTATCATCATCTATTTCAAACAGGATGTTGAAATGATTGGCGATATCATCATCATCATCAATGTCATTTTAGAGCCTATTTTTATCGACATCGTCATCAAGAACTGCATTGTCTCCTACGTCTAGATCATGATATTCTTCGTCTTGTTTGTCTGTCAACCATGCATGATCTTTTGGCTCTGTCTGATCTGGAAAATCATCTTATTGATATTGAATATCATATTCTTCATGTACATGAGTATACTTAACTGTCATTCCTCTTGGATCATATCTAACAACAAATGACCAATCCCTCTCACCTGGAATGTTTGAGTAAAAGACTTGTTCACATTGGCTTGGAAAAACATAGCAATCATGTCCTCTTTCAAACATCATTGTTTTAATCACCAAAAATATGTTGGCATGTTTAATAAAATTTATTTCCTCATCGCGTTCATGCATTCGTAATCTATACCATTTGACATCAAACATAACTTATTTGAAGGAATTAAAGTCACACTCAAGTATGTCATTCAGATACCCATAGTATCTATTTTCATATTCTTGGGGATGTCTATCACTCCTAGAGGAAACATTAGTGGCTTGGAATACTATAGTTATCCCACTATCAGGAGTTTTCATGGTTTCATCCACTGTTTGATGCAAAATTTACAGCCATTGTACCACATAGCCTTGTGTTGTTTCAACTGCAATATGCCATATATGTAAAATATGCATTGTCAATTAATGAATTAACATACTTATATAACTTGGAAAGTATCTAAAAAATATATAAGTACACATGTAGTCACAATAATATAATATAAAATAACTGAATAAAATGGGTGAATCTGCTTTCCTGTCCATCTTTCAAACCATATGTTAAATCAATTTCCCTTTGTATAACATTGTCATCTCTATTACGATGAGCTTCTCTAACCAATTCAAACAGTCGTTTCCATGATAACCTGCCGCCATGATTTTGTTTACATCTTTCAATCCATACATTAATCAAGTCAAGATTGTTTGCAATGTATAAATGCAGTGCATCCTAATCTTGAGAAACTGAATCGAAAAATCATAATTCACCAATATTAAATATTAGTTATAACGTCCATGGTAAATATTAATAATTTATGAAAAAACAGATATTAGTATATGAATGAGTATGATCATATATAGAAAAAAAAAAATTTAATATGTATTAATATAAATCTCCAAAATTATTAATATATTACCTCTCATTTTTTTCATTCTACCTTTCCCCAACACGTGCTCCTGATATTCAAATTTTTTTATGGAGTTCACATCCCAAATGAAATCCACTGAATGCATAGTTGGTGTTACTAATTTAGGAAGATACTAACTAATATACACCATGGATTGATATACCATATATAGCTCCACCATACAACCCTCAGGACGTGCTCTTTTTCTAACCAAATCCTTCAATGGTTTCAAGTGCCTCTCCACCATCCACATTGACCTTGTGTGTACAGGTCCACAAATTTCAATCTCCTCAACTTGGTGTATGAGGTAGTGTTCTTGTGCATTGAAAAATGTTGGAGGTACATACTTTTGCACTTCACTCATTAGTTGAGGAATTTATCTCTTCCAATACTTTATATCATCTTCATGGATTTGTTTCAATGAAAACCATCTACATGATATCATGCCATAAGAAAATAACATGTTTCAACGCAACATGATATAATATATTACATTACAAGTAAAACACATGTCATTAAGTACAACAACAAATTGAAAGAACATTTTTCATATAAATCACAACTACTTACCTCATGTATTTGCCAAGATCATATATAACTTGTTTTACGTTGTTGTCATAGTTGTTTGGGAGAGATAGCGGTAGAACATACTGTAACAAAAAAATGAATTGTTATTTGTTTCGAACAAAGTAGAAAAATAAAACTAAAAAACTAAAAATATGTATAAGGCCAATATATAAATATGTATACCAAAATTATTACCTTAATGAAGGTATGCCAATCATGTGTTTTTATCCCACCAAATTCACCTTTCTTCCTTAAGATATTATTTATGTTTGAAGCAAAACCCGTGGGAAATTTAATTCTTGAATGACCTCTTTTACATCATTGCTTTGTTGCTCAGTTAATAACCATGGAAGGTTATTTCGGTCTCCATATCTATTTTATCAGATCACACTTCTCATTGCATGATTCCCTTCTTGAATGTCAGTACAAATTTTGACAATTTTTTCTTTATCCCTCCTACCATCTATGATTCGCCATAATGTTTCTGTCACATTCTTCCTGATATGCATTGTATCAAACAAGTGACTATTTTTAGCTCCTCATAGTAGGGAAACCTCATGAATTGAGTGGGATACCATTTCATTCCTCATGGAATCCCATTATTAATACCTTCATGAAGTATAAAAGAAATGACAACAATAATTATCAAATACGGTAAAATAATTCAATGATTAAAATAAAAATTCAAAACATTACATATACAATACATAAATAAATTGCGTACCATGATGATTTCTATTATATTCCAACCTTCATAGTTGAGGTGTCATTCTTTGTGGTTTTAAACTGGTCTCTTCTTTCCCATTGAAAAGATGTTTTTCAGTAGTACGATACCTATGGTTCTTAGGGAGGAGGTTCCTATACTTATCAAACACCACATTTCCTAAACTTTTTGAATGACTATACTTCATCTTAGGACCACAAACTAGACATGCAAATTTACCCTTTGTTTGAAGACGTGCAACAAACGGATTAATGCCAATTATACGATGATATTTTTAAAAAATTAAACATGTAGCATGATATATTTAAAACGTTGTATAGTATTAAAGAGAAATTGAATGCTACATACCAAAAAAATGTGTTGGTCCTGGGGCAGCATGAATTGTCCATAAAATTATTCCACGGAATTTCATTTTCTTCTCCCCGATTGGTTTACAGATGTCATACATAGTGGTGCCAACCCATAAATTTAGTAGCTCGTCAATAAAAGGATCAATATATACATTCACATATTTAACTTGGTACTTACCTAATTGTTTGAAATTACACATAATTACTATAACCATGATATGTATATATAAGTAAATAAATAAACAAAAGATATTATGCAAAAAACTAAACAAATGCAAATGTTACATTCAAAAAATTAATGTAAACAAATACCTGGACCAATCATTGTCAACATTATGTGCTCCCTCCTTATTGACATCCAAGGAGGAATGTTATTTTTGATAACAAAAATAGGACACACTGAGTAAATAGACCTAAGCTTTCTGAATGGATTAACATTGTCAGCTGCCAATGAAATCCTAACATTATGAGGTTCATCTTTGAAATGTACCCATTTTTCCTTAATTTTCCCTAAATGCATAAGCATCGATAGGAATTCGAAGAACACCATCTCCACTTTTGTTACGTGCATGGTAATCCATAAATTTTGATATGATTTCACACTTGAACAATCGTTGCAAACGTGGAATTATGGGAATATGGCAAAGAACCTTTCAAGACATCCTTTTTGTTACTTGATTGGTTCGATATATACTGAGAATACATCGTGAGCATTCTGTTTTCGAAGCATGTTGTCCATAATATCTAATATGATCATTAGGACATGCATCTATAGTTTGATAATTCACTCCAATGTCTTTCATAATGGAATTCAAATCTTGATATGTGCAAGGTAAAATATTTGACAATGGTAACAAAAATTCACCTAACAATCTACAACATAAGAAATAACTAGTTAATATAAAGAATATTAATCATAAAAATTGGATTCTTATTTTACACATTAATTAACACTAAAAACAATTAGAAAAAAATCAACATTTATGTATATGACATGAAACATATTACATACGTTAGGATCTGTGTCATACAAGTGTTCGACAAATTATTCATAACCTTTAAGTTCATTAGAAGCAATGTATTGGAGATAAGATTTTCTCTTGATCCTTCATAAATCCGTTTATTTGCCTTTTTTAATAGAGGTTCATCATGAATACCATCATTGTCCCCATCTTCATCCGGTTGAGTAAACAAATCTTGGATCATTTGATTTATCCCCTCATCTTCTTCCATGGGATAATTAACATGATTTGTCCCATAATCTTTTTCCATGAGATCCTCATTTGCTTGATCATGTTCCTCAGCTTGTACAACATCATTTCTACTACTACTTGGTGCAATATTCTGCAAAACATTAGAGGGCAACTCTAACTTTATAATTACAAACAATCATGAAAAATTAGTGTGTATAGAAAATATTCAAACAATACACACACACACACACACACACACACACACACACACACACACACACACACATATAATGAACAACATAAAAACAGATAACGAATATATAGCTAATTACCACGGGACGATATTCATTCGATCCACCATCAATGTGCCCATATTTCCTACAATGGTTTTTAGCTGTTTCTATTAAATATCTTATGGGACATGTAGTGCAACATCTTTTGCAAGGGAAATAACATCTAACATCACCCTTTTCAACCTCTTTAATTTTTTTCCCACCTATAATATTATGCGACATTCTTCCGCACAAAAATATACTTTCTGAACCATCATTGTTATAGCAAGATTGTCGCAGCATCTCTAATTTTCAAAATATTTATAGATATTTTTTTCATCACAAGACAAAAGAAAGTTGATCAACTCAATGTTGACTTTGTCAAACAGTATAATGGTCAATGTTGAATTTGTAAAATAGTGTAACGGTCAATGGTTATGGTCTCTCTTGCGATGATAACCAAATTTCATCGCAAGAGCAATGACAGTGCACTATATTCACTCTCATCGCTCTTGCGACGAACGTTTGGTTTCATCGTAAGAGCAATTAATTCTAGATGGATTTATAAAATAAAAAAAGAAAAATTGAACTCTTTATCTTGAGTTTTGCAACAAAAGGGTACTTTCGTCACAAGTAGTCATCACAAATTTTTCAATATGTAGTAGTGGCGGATAGAGAAATAGATTTCACTCACAATGAAATCGGAGTTTGCACATAATGCCTAGATGGTTGTGCATGTGGTTGTGATGAGTGAACAATATGTTGTTGCATGCAATTGTTGCATGCAATTTTGAATTACATCCATTGCTTAAGGTTGTATTAAAAGATATTTTTGGTTATGTTGTTATAAGTTGCATGGTGCATCTCAAGTTTGGAAAGAGCATGTTACTCCAAGAGATACTGTGAATATTTTCTTTAGAGTATATTATGCGCAGTATACTTCTAGAGTAACATTGGTCAGTGGTATGTTGGGATTGATGTTTGGTTGAATTAGTGCTCCTAACGTTGAGGTTGTGTGGCGTGTCTCAGCCTGGGGTGGTTGGGGACGTTACACATCCCTATTGGTGCAACATACTTTTTTTAATTCTCTCTCCAAAATCTTGTTAAATTCTTGCACGATATCGTTTTCTTGTGGATGATGTAGGTTACTTTTTTTATGTTGAATCATGAACTCTCAGGTAAGAGTGGCTACATACTCATTTCTTAAATGTGCACCTTGGTCACTGATCAAGCACCTTGGTCATTGATCAAACTATGGGGACACCCAAACTGTTAATGATCTAAAAAATAAACATGGTTTCCGTATCTGTAGAGAAATACCTAACTGGTTCTGCTTCAACCCAATGAGTGAGATAGTCTGTAGTAGTGATGATATACATTTCATTCAAGTGCTTGGTTGGTATATTGATAGGTCCTATAAAGTCAACTTCCCATCTATAAAAATATTGAAGAAATCAAACAATATGTAAGTGTAACTCATCCCTCTGTAACGACTTACTGACCCTCTAACAAACATCACATTCTCTGGCATAATCCTTGGCATCTTTGAATATCGTTTGCCACCATAATCCAATTTGAAGTATCTTCTATGCAGTTTCTTTCCCACCAACATGTCCTCCTACAACTCCACTATGACATTCCCATAAGATCTTGGGCCGCTCATGGTCAATTATGTACCTTCTAAGGATGTTTTCCAACTCCAACTTATATAATTGTCCTGTGATCAATTGATATTCTACAGCACTAACCACCAAGTGCTTCTTCTGAGTTGAAAAATATCCATCCGACATAGTACAAGTAGTCAGTAACAATGTGATATGAGAAATATAATCAGGAATAACCTCAATTTTAAAGAGATTTGCATCTGGGATATGGTCATCTACAACTCTGCCACTCTCTCCTGACTTCATATAGAATAAAATATCAATACCAACATTTAATTTTCTTGGCTTGATAATGACCGTGAAGGAAAAATCCTGAAAATTAAACAACCACCTACAAATTCTCCCTTCTAAAACAGTCTTATTGACCATATATTTAAGAGTTCAATGGTTAGTAAAGAATTTAAAATGACCTCCTAATAGATAGTGTCGAAAATTTTCCAAATCATAGACCATGGAAAAACCTTCTCTTTCATTGGTAGCGTAGTTGCGCTCAGCGTAAGAAAGATTTATACTAGAAAAATAGATGGGATGATCCATATTTACTTCACTAGGTTGCACAAGGATCACACAAAAGAAATTCCTGAAGCATCGATGTGTACATGGAATTCCATCTTCCAATCAGGGTATATCATAATAGGTGTAGTACTTAACTTTTCTTTCACAATGTTGAAATCTTGATCACACTCGGGTTTCCAGATCAATACTTCATATTTCTTCAACACATTCTCTAGTGGAATAGTTGTGCTTGTGTAAATTTTGATAAACCTGCGATAATACCCAATATGACCCAAAGTTGATCGTAATTTCTTATCATTTGTACGAGGAGGCATATTAAGAATCACAACAACCTTTGCAAGGTCAACCAAAACTCCCTCTCTGTATACAATATGTCCCAGAAGATTTCCAAAAGGCATGAAAAAGATACATTTCTTTAGGTTTAGAGAGATATGTAACTACCTGCAATGGTCAAACATTAATCGTAGTAAACCTATGTTCTCCTTCAATAGACTATACATTATCCAATCATCCATATACACCTTAAGAAACTTGTAAATAAAATCGTAGAATGAAACAATGACAATCTTAGAAAATAAATTTGAAGAATTCTTCAACCCAAAGGGCATGACATTATAAAAAAACGAACCCCACTTAGTAGTGGAAGTAGTCTTTCATTTATCCTCTTCCGCAATTTTGACCTAATGATAACTAGATAACCCATTGGTAAAAGAATAAGATTCCTTTCTGGCCACTTGTTCAAGCACTTCATCACTAAATGGAGTAGGAAAAGAATCGTGTATGAAATATTATTTCAAAATTTTGTAGTCCACACAAAATATTATACCATTAGTACCCTTTTTTCTCTGTATTAAAATGGGACTAATCTACTTGGTCTCATTCATAGGGAAAATTAAATCAGTTGCAATGATTTTGTCGATCTCTTTCTTAATCTTTTTCTTGACTCTAGGATTCAGGAGATATGGTTTGTGTTTGACTATATTAGCATCAGGTTTTAATTATATCTTCATTTCTCCCAAATCTCCCTTAATCCCCTTTATCTCTGAAAAAATCTTAGGAAATAAATCATCCTTCTCCTTCAACATAGCCTATATCCCTGTCATAGTTTGCACATCCCAATAGTCCCCTATAGATGCCACGTTAGTGTTGAGGAAAAGGTATAGGAAACCTTACTCAAACATTTTCAGATCTTGTTGGGCTAGGACAAGATAGATGGGAATGTCACCCAGGGTTTATAGCCTCAAAAAATATCTCTTAATCCATAGGTATTAAGTACAAGGGACCAAGGCTGGTCTTTATATATTATATATAACAATGCAAAATAAATAGACTTAAGAAAAGGTTACATGAATCTGTACATAAATTACAAGAATGTGTACATGGAGATACAAGCAAAGGAGTGAACCAGATCATTAAAACACATGTGTGAGATTGAAACAATAATTTGATTTTTATATTTATTTCATTATGAGATACAAAATTGAGTTCTCTTTACAAACCCCTGCGAGGGTAGGGATCAAAATCAGATTTAGAAGCCTTCTATGGGCTCCATAAAAAAATACTCCGAAAACAAAAAGAAAATTGAAGCTAAATATCTGGATTATGTTGTCACTTGAATCTCCAAGATATTCTTTATCATTCATGAAATCCAATTCATAAACAGACAAGAATACACAGACTTCCAAAGATAAATCATACACCTTTAAAACAAGTTGTTGAAATATGTGATTCAGTTTTTGAATCCCGCTGCCTTCAATAAGACCTCGGTATCATCAAGAGTGTTAATCCTTCTAGTAAACTCAGAATGAATGAAAATTGAAAGTATCTCACTAGTATAGAGCAAACCTTATGGTTGTAGTTCTCCTTCTATTCTCTTCCCCTTTGTCTCTTCATCTCATTGAGATTTTATTCCTTCTCAATAAGTTATGGTAGTTCAACTTACTATCTTTAGTTAAGCCAAATTAGCTTAACTAATTAGTTGAGACAAATAATAATAATATATATAAATAAGGGTCTAATTAAATAATAACTAAATAGGTGGGACCCCTTGTGACTCCCAAATATTTCTTTTAATAATAATCAAACATAGAATATAAAACTCAATCATTTGATTCAAATATCCTCCTTGTAACTCTCGTGCTCATATTTATAATAAAATATTTAAATATCAACGAAATATAATATGACTATATCCAAAAATAGTGTTATATCCATATTGTCCAAAAAAACTTTCTTAATATATGCTTGTTGGCCAAAATATTGTCAAAGTGAAAGGACTCTCTTCAACATAAGAAATTAACATTTAAACATAATAAAAAACCATATTTACTGTGAGAGGCATTTGGCCTCTTTTCATTATTGTCCCCTTTTGATATTTTTGTGGCAGCCTTAGGCTGATTGGAACCTTGAGGTTGAACTGCATTGATAACATGAGAACACTCATCTTTAAGATGAAGGAGGGAGGACAAAGATTCAGAGGAATCTTTGGAATATGTGTAAGAAGTGGCCATCCCTTGTCCTTTATCCTACACACTCTTGGAACATCATTTTTTAACCTCTTACTATCATGAGATGACTACACGGGTGATACAATAAAATTGGAAAATTTGATTCTTTGGTAGTGGCGGAGGGGGTAATGGAAAGGAATTAGTAGGATAACCGTGGTTATGAATAGCAGGATGGTGGACAATCTCTTGTGAACCATCACCGGTAGCTGGTTTTGGTTGAATTGATACATGAGGAGGAACTTGAATACCGGAAAAATTTTGATGTTCTTGGAAGGGAGGTATTTCATGTCAGGGATGGAGGATCTCATGGCCAAATGGGTTGAAGAAACTAGCTTGAAAAATATGATTCAATTCTTGTGGATCAGAATCAAAATGTATGGAAAACTGAGGTATTCTATGACCTCTTCATCAATTTCATCTACCTCTATTGACTCTATTTCCTCTTCCATTACTTCCTCTGCTAAATAAACTCATCATGAAGCAATGTTCCAATTATCTATGAAAACTCTTGGCATTCCATGCATCAATACCCTACCTAAATAAAATCAAAGGTTGGCTCTATCATTCATAACAGAAACACATGCAATCCATCCATTCATCATACTACTCAAATCAACAATTAATTGATATTGAATAGAGAATCATAGGGCTATTGGGAAGATGAAGGCCTTATAATGAAAGAAAAGTGATAGCATGGATGGGAACCACCATCGGATACTGTTCAAGCAACCACAGATGCAACTGCCATAAAAAAAATATTTCCATTTCCAATTTCAAATGCCATTCACTTCCTTTTCCTTTTTATTACTTATTTTAAAATGCAATTCATAATCACAAAACAGGGAATTAAAATGAACTTGGGAAGATGGTGGGATTGTAAGGAGAGAAAAGTGGTATAATGAACAGGAAATGAGATGAATATTGTTCCATTCTATAAAATAACATTTTTTCTTTAAAATGACATACCCTCGATTGCCAAAAAAAAACATTTTTAACTGTAGGCAATCTCAGGGTTCACGACACAACAACTTCCATATCAAACCCAAAGCAGAACTCCAGGATTGTCAAACTCACCCATTTAACTTCCACCTTTTCTGCATACATGTTTGGTCAAACAACAACACAATTTATAGACAGATTCTTCGTAATTCCAAATAACAACGACCATATCTAGATCGCTTAGAAGAAACATGGGGAGGCCAAGGAAAAGAACATGCTATCAACCTTAATCATTTATATCAAACAAATTTAAATTGTTTCACAATGGACTTAGTTCGAGACCTTCTATTTATTAGATGGTTACCACTTACTTTTATCAAAAATCAAACAACTCCAAACATCACCGAGCCAAAACCATTATAACCAATTTCTTCCCACTGTACAATTTTATTTCTTTTGCAGAGTTATTTTTATATGATAGACTATCAACAAAATTATTCCAACAATTAAAGCCATAACACATCAAGCACGCAAAGGTGTGTAACATAATCCAACAACTCTTCAACATACGAGGGTGGTATCACAACTTTCATTGACTTTTATGTGATAGGATGGGTTTGATATCTTGATGGTCTTTTATCTATTCACTATACAACCTTCAAAATCGACCAAAACCCCCATAGATAGTTAACCAACGAACCGATATTCAATGCAAGTAAAAAATCTCTGTACTGTCAGGTCAAATCATAACCATTTCAAAACCCAAGTTCGAGTTTACAACAATAACGACAAGGAAGAACGGGGTCTGGATGGTCAGGTGGGTGAGACATTTCTGCAAGTGGGGTTTCTAAAATGAAACCAAAACCTCCATCATTTTTACAACAAATTTTGAGACAGTCGCTTCCAAGGTGGTCGCAAGGAAAAAAATCGACTTTGCATACATTCAAAAACTGTGGAATGGTACCTCGACAGGGCCACAAGCCTCTCATGGATTGAGAAGGAGGTAAGAATAACCACATTAAAGAAACCAGAACTCGACTTTCTCTCTTTTTTTACCATAAAAACCCTCAAGGATTATACCACGAGACATGGATGGAAACAAAACAAATTTTCCATAAATTCTATCAACAACAAGGAGCAATAATAACCATTCATCCACCCCAGGCACAACCATAACCAAATAACCTCAACATGAAGGAGCATTAAACAAATTCCAAATTGCAATATTCCAAATGCTAACCAAAATCATTTGCACAGACAAAGAATACATTCAACCACTGTATCTTTCAGAAAGAAAACACCTTGTATACGAATTAGAAGATCCAACATAGAAATTTTATCCAGAGCACAATTACAATGATGAATGGAAGGGCAAGAGTCACCATACTTGTGAGCAAAGTGCCAAAAAAACCCAAATACCACCACTATTCTCCCAACGACCAAGCGAAATGGAGGTAAACTAACCAGAGAAACCAAAAATGAACAACAAAGTGAGGGGAGTGAGATCAAGGTGGGGTAAGAATGGTGTGCAATGAATGCACGTCGCTTCTCCACTCTCTCATTAATTTCTATCAAGCATATCTAGTATGGAGTGCATCCAAACCTTCATTAAACACATTAATCAACCATATTCAAATCCAACATGTCACTTCCACTTTGCCAATTTGAAATGAAAACCCCCCTACACCATAGTTTTTATACCGGCACCATAACATAATATGTCACATTTTCACTTCTAACAAGTTCCAATTTCCAAAGATCGAATTGACCTCAAAAAAATTTCATAAACCATAAATATCGTCCACCAAAGTTAAGAACCTGAATAGATCTACAAATATAATCACCACAAATACTGAATATACAGTAGATCCACAGAGAAATATAGAAGAACAATATGCAAAATCTCTTTTATTACTATCAAACCCTTGAGGTAAGGAAACGCCATACAATGGATCCTATTATGGAAGGGATCCTCTCCTGTTCACTTGCCTCTTCAAGGGGGCATCCTCTTATTGAGCTATCGCTCCAAATACAATAATTCTCTTCATATCCCATTACATTGCTTGAACCTCTTTATATAGTGCTACCATCACCTAAGAACATTCTAGAGGAGGAATCTTATAGAAGTAGAACCTTCTAAGAATTCCTCTTACATTTATTATATCTAATTACCCATTTATTATATCTAACTACCATAGTGGGCCTTATTTAATAATATAGTGGACCTAGTCCACCTTAGATTGAATGGCCTCTACTATTATCACTATGGGCCCTCTGGGCCCCCACCACTACCTCTCTATCTACCTAACATTCCATTCCCCTTATGAAAGCATTGACCTCAACGCTTGATGTACAATCATATACCAAGCTCCCATGGATGATTGTGGACCATAATGCTGAAGAAGAGTGGAGAGTGTTGGCAACAATAATATAATTATTATTTTTATAAAATAACCTACGTAAGCTGCCTACACAGGGTCAATGAAATTTTATTACTCTTTGTGAGCAGTTTCCTAAACGACAGTTGTAAATCGTCTCTTTTTACTTATCGTCTATTCATGCTTCATTTTCATTACTGAAAGCATGAAAACTTGCGACTGTAATTACCATTTTGTTTTAAAATTTCATTGAAGGCAAATTGTTTATTGTTTATGGAGTTTTGATTCCTTGCCATGAAGATATTACCCTTTTTTTTGTTTTTGACCCTTTCAATTCTAAGCATGCCTAAGAGATTGATAGTTTTAATGAACAAAAGACCCCCACCATTTGATTTTTTGTATTGGTTTTGGTTTGAACTTTGATCACATTTCTTTCACAAAACTTTTGATTATTCGATTTTTTGACTTACCCAACTTTGTAATCAAACCATGATGCATGCACTTATGTTTGTTTTGAGTACTTTGGTCCTATCTCGTACTCAATACCAAGGTGACATACGATGTACAGACTACCATTCCTTCTTAGGATGGTCTCAGGTTTCACAAACCTCTTCACATGCGTTTTAATTAAACACCCTTCCCATCGTATGAGTCCTTACAGCGTTTATTGTTGGGCTCGGGGTTATGGATCTATTTCGTTTTTGTGAATGCTACCTGTATGATGTGCTTTGATTACCCTCTCGTTCAGTATGGATCCTATCATAATAATTGAACCAAATGGTATCCAAACCCTACTCTCATACGACAATGCTAGGGAGGATTTGGAAAGAAATGGCTGGCATGTTTTCATCAAGAAGTTTCAGGGTTTTAATCTTCAGGTTGCCCAAGAATTAACCTTTTCCTTTGATGGTTGTAGGGAAAAATTTCTTGATGTGCAATTGGAGGTAACCGAGGAGTTCCTGAGTCAAGCCACAAGGTTGCCAATGAGTGGTCAGAAATGGTTTAAGAACGCGAAAGTGGAGGAAGTCCCTTGGACCCTGTTGTTTACATCTCGAAAAATAACCAGCTGTGATAGAGGTATGCTAATTTCGTTCCTAAAACTTGGTGTCATGATTTACTCGTAGTGGTAAAGTAGTTTGTTACATGTGAGGGATGATTCGGGCTTGTATTTTTGTATCATTTACGCCTGCTTATGAGTTTTATGGGTTTCCCTTTGAATATGCCATATCGCCTACTCAGAAGACTATATAAAATGGGGAAAAGATTTAAGAAACAGAGGTCAGACTCAAGTCTTTTTCATCATGACCTGATTAAAATCATCCTCATACATCAGTTAGAGTCACAAAATGACTGCTGGGATTCGTTTATTACACGAAATGGTTTTGTTAACCCTGAATTGGGAGAAGTAGATAAACTCGTCGTTGAGGAAACCCTTGTCCACCCGACGACATCTCTTCCACCTCCCCAGACTTGTGACTCTTCCCCTAACAACGAACCCTTGATCTATCCTAAGTTCATTCAATAGGCTAGTCAACTGGTTATACATCCAAAGGATTATATTAAAATTGTAAAGAAACCTACAGGAAAGAAGTTTAAAAGTAATGTTGATGTCAATTTCAAAACAAAACAGCTGGCAGGCTAATTTCTCGAAGTCTTCGAAATAAGACAAACTATCGTGCAGATGCGATCAGCATGATTGAGGTTAATGAAAGTTCAAACTCTGAAATTGACAAATTCCTTACAGAGGAAGACCCTATGTCATTCAGGCTATACTCTGACCGACCCTGTAACTTTGTCAATAATTTGCCTCCTTGTTTGAAAGACAATTCATAGTTTCGTGGTGTCCATCTCTGCAATAAATCTGCTATTTGTATGGAGGGTTATTCGATCCATAATCTTGTTTATTCTGATGTAAATGCCACATAGTCACAGTGCGATGTCTGTCTATCATGGATCGACAGATACTATACTGATGTCCTGTTTCTATAGTCACGGGTTAAGTTTTTAAAAGACCAGGTTGATATTTTAACGAACGAAAACCACAAGCTTGCATCTATCATCCAAGGGAAGGAGAAGAGCATGAAAAACATAGGTCATGTGATATTTGAAAACGTAGAGGCAGCTACAGCCATTGTTAACTCCAAAGTTTCAAGATACGATTTGATTTCATGATTAGAGATATGATTTTTTTTTTCTATTTAATAGCATGATTATTGTCATTCTTAAGCTAGATTATTTGGTTTGTTGAATAAACTATTTTTATTATTAGATTAGCCTGTTTTTCAATAAAATGAGATTTCATTTACTATTACAACTAGCTACAGAATCACAAGATTCTATAGCCAGTTAAGAAAATTTGAATTGTCTAAATTAATGACAAAAAACATATCTGAGATCTTCCTATTTTCTTTTGCTTTCAGGATAATTCAGGAGCCCATGATTTCAAAGATGATATGAGGCACTTTTAAGATCTCTCAGTGATATCTATTATGTATTTTGAATAAACAGAAATAGACTATTGTTAGTTTTTGGATATTTAGTAAAATCAGGGTGGTTGCATCCCCCTTTATTTTTGAAACAAATTTGATCTCATGAATAGAAAATAGTTATGTTTCCTAAGACCTTTATAAACCTATCATTTTGTAAACATTGGATCATCTCGGCCTGGGGCTAGAGTATGGGTGTTTAATCACAGACTTGAATGGAACAGAATGCACATTACATCTTTAGCTTTTCTGTATGATGTTTTAATTCAAGTTATGTTTATTTCGATTTGATAATAGATGGTGATTGCTTTTGTTGTCATGATTTATTGCAAGTTGATATGATTCTTTTTTATATGTTGTCCATATCTTATGTTTCAGATATAATACACAGTGATCATCTATCCAATTTAAATTAGGAGATCTATCTCTAATTCATGTTGAATGTTTACATGCAAGTTCTTACATGAAGATTTATCTCATCATAGTTACTTGCAAATCATAAGATCATTGTGACTGTATCCATTATATGTTCTGTTATCATAACTCAATCTTCAGCATATTCATTTCGCATTTGTTTGGAGCAATCTTAAGATCCGTTGCAGGTATACTTCCTGGATAAAGTGGCTGGATATTCTCTATTGAACAGACATTGGATGCATTAATAGGTTAGTCTGTTATTTTATTTCATTTGCTTATTTATTTTAGAATTTATATATATATATATAGCATGATTTCCATTATCTATATCTTTCTGTTTAACTAAATAGTTTAATATTTGATTCTATGAATGTGTACATACAAGAAAACAAAGTGAAAATAAATAGTATTTTCGCTCTTTTTTTACTGTTGTTGAAAGAACCAATTTACATTCGATTTTTATGAGTTTAGATTAAAACTCGTGATTTGTATATATTGTATATATGATATAATAGAACTATTATACAAATATTATTTAGATAAATTTTATATATATATATATATATATATATATATATATTTAGATGTACATATAGATTTTAGTGATTGTTATTTAGTAAGTTATTGTATTTCCTTTAGTTGTTTTTTTGCTTTCTTTAGAACTTAGATCGACCAACAGAGCCACTAAACCCGTCAGAGTGAATTAATCCAAACGGCTTGGGTTAATTAAAAAACCCCGGACCGGATTCACTCTTCCAGTTGACGAGCGATCAATTTTTCTCGTCAACAAATGGCGCTAGAAGGAGGGCCTGAATACTATTAATGGCACGAGGAGGTAGCAAGACTCCTCCCCCACCTACCCACTCACCTATAGTAACAAGAAGTCGTTCATATGACAACATTGTCCCTCAAACAAGAACCACATCAAACGACAATCCATGGATCACCATTGAACCAATAACGCCAAACCCCCCAGGGGCCGACGTACATGAAATTGTTCGTCAATCCCTCATAAGAACGCATAGTGCCTTGGACCACATCAGACAACTAGGTCAGCCTTTGAACCAACCATTAGACTTCTCTGATATCAGGGAGCAACTTGAAGGTACTGATCTTACCTTAAACCCTATGGATCCAGATCATATCCTCACTCCTGCAGCAGGAGGATCTAGTATTCCACCATCACCACCCACTTCATCTCCTTCTTCTTCTGGAGAAGAATCATCAGATGATGGTAGTTCCTCATCTCATCCTTCAACACCGCCCACACCTATGGCTAATCCAAACAATCCCACCAGACCTTGGCTCGATCAAGATGCAGTGGCCATACCTGGGCCCCAACATCCTTTGCCTAAACATCCAGAGAAATGGCTCCCTAAATTTGACCCAAACTCCAAGCAGATTGCTGAGGATCATATCAAAAAATTCATGCTAGCCATTAGGCTCCATAGTGTTGAACATGAAGACGTAGTATGTAGGATTTTTCCCTACACCTTTGAAGGCAATGCCTCTACCTGGTACTTTTCCCAGCAACCCCACACCATTGTCTCATGGGATAGATTCGAGTCCTGCTTCCTTGAGAAATTTGGAGACGACAAGTCTCCTGAAGTTCTAGTCATGGAACTCTCTATTTTAAAGATAAACCCCAAAGAAAAGATAAAAGACTTTAATCAAAGGTACATTAAATAATCGAATCTCCACGGACTCGATGCCTACCGAAAATCTTATCGTCGCATACTACACGAAAGCCTTACATCAAAACATAGACATTTGGGTAAAAAGGTCCAAGAAATCCACATTGTTAGAAGCCTTCGAAGAGGCGAGTCAAATCGAGAAAGATATTCTCAGCCTAAAATATAATACATGTAATGAGGTAGAGACTAGTTCATCCTCCAAGAAGAAAATCGAAATCCTTCTTAGACCTCCCCAAAAAAATACTCAACCAGATAGTTTGGATCTAGAAAACTTACAGAAGGTCATTCAGAAGTTGTCTAATCAAGTTATAGATTTGAAAAGGTTGGCTAAAATAGCTTCTTCAAGAAAAGGGCCTTACAAACCCCCTTTTAGGAAGCCTTTTCCCACAAACCGGCCTAACTCAAATTTTGAAGGTCTAAATCTAGAAAGCTTACAATTTGCTATTCAAATGATTCTAGAAGCACGTGATAACTTGATTCCTCTCGAGATTTCTGAAGAAGTAGTTGAACAAGAGATAGTGAAAGAGGACGAATCCTCCCCAAACATTTTCGGACATTTTTTGGATAGCATTTTTCAAGCTAATTTCAAAACAGTGCATCCTTACAATACCAGGAGCAAGACAACAAATAAGACTTCTTTTGAAATTGTAACTAATGCACCTCCAAAATAGTCTAAATCAATTGAAACTAAACAGAATTCAGCAGCCCCAAGTTTAGAATATGATTTGATTGAGGATCTAAAAAAACTTAGGGCTAACATTTCTGTTTACGAATTATTAAAATTCCCTTTTCTTCTCCAAAAGATGTTGCAGAATATTGCGGAAAATAACAAAAACAACAATCCGAACAACAAAAAGGTTGCTGAAAATAGCCCCAAAACACCTCAAAAGGTCTCCGCCAAAACGACGTCAGAGCCTTCTGATAAAAGAGACCTTGTTGTAAAAGGTGTAAGAAATATAGATAAACCAGTTTCAGGGGCTACGATTAAAAAACAACAAACCTCTCCTGTTAATACTCGCAGAAATGTCCCTCCCTTTTTGTTGACTTTTGAAATTTTCAATAGGAATGTACATAACTGTATGGTAGATTCAAGTGCATCATCAAACCTAATGCCTTGGTCTATATGTCAAAAAATTAATGCCGAAGTTCAACCGTCCAGCCTGAAAATTATTCATCTTGATCGAACTAGTGTTAAAGTAATAGGTGAATTAAAAAATGTGCTTATCAGATTATCATCCAATCAAAAAGTCCATCAATTCATTGATATCATTATCATAGATATCCCAGAAGTATATGGTTTGTTCTTAAGTAGAGATTGGTCTGAACAACTACATGGCTATTTTGCAACGGATTGGTCTCACTTGTGGCTGCCCGAGAATAGAAAGCCTAACAAAATCAAGGTGAATCGTGAGCGTTATCTTAAGTTCACGATAACCAATTTAAATGATCCTAATGAACCATTCACTGCTTCCACAAATTCACATGAAATATAGAGGATGAACACTTTTTTCGGCAATTTCATGGCTGAAACCTCTACCATTACTGTGTTAAGAACCAAATACCAATATAGCATAGAAAAACCTCAGAAAAAGAACTCAATGCCTTGAAAAAGAGATAATTTTAGATAATAAGCCTCTTCGAGGGGGCAACCTCCTTTTACCCCACTTAAATGTTCAAGTACAAGATGATTCAGAATGAAAATGTCTCCTTGGTATATATAGGAGACTAGGAGGTATAATTACAACTAATGGCCTAAAGCCGACATAAATAAAATAACATTACTAATATAATACGCCCTAATTAAGGGGTAATGAGCCAATATTAGGGCTTAACATGCCCCTCCCCTTGAGACAAGTGTTGTTCACAATGCTTGAGTAACTCTGGATGCTTATATATAAAAGACTCATCTTCCTAAGTGGAATCTTCAGCCGGTAGTTTCCTCCATTTAATGAGATACTCTGAAATGGATCTATTGCTCAGCTGGTGAATTCTTGTGTCAGTGATGGCTTCAGGTTCCAATATGTTTTTTCCTTCCTCATCAAGTTCTTGCAATATAGTTTGAACTGGGATCTTGTCGCCTATAACCTTCTTTAAGCATGAAACATGGAAAACTGGGTGTACTCGTGAAGATGCAGGCAGATCTAATTTGTATGCCATAGTACCAATATTTTGCAACACCTTATAAGGGCCATAGTACTTTGGTGATAATTTATTATCCTTCTTAGCTTTCTTGAGGGACATCTGTTTGTATGGTTGTAGTCTTAAAAACACCCAATCCCCTACTTCAAAACTTCTTTCACTACGATGTTGATCTGCTTGTTGTTTCATGCGATTCTGTGCCACGGTCAGGTTGTCCTTTAAGATTTGGAGAACTTGTTGTTGATTCTCGATGTGATATTCCACTGCTTGAACCTTAGATTTTTCTTTTAGAGAAGAAGTGATGGAAGGAGGGTGGTATCCATAAAGTGCCATAAATGGTGTCATTTTTGTTGCAGTATGAAAGGATGTGTTATACCACCATTCTGCCAAGGGTAACCATTTGAACCATTGTGTTTGT
>JASDQU010028936.1:10921-26888 GCA_032191745.1 Picea mariana | reverse complement strand
GTTGCCTCACATGAGTTACCCCCTTTGGATGATGAGGGGCGGTTGGCCACAAGCCCCGAAGAGATTTTATAGGTACAGGAGAGGAAGCTTCGTAACAGGGTGGCAAGAGAGTTTTTGGTGAAATGGAAGGATCTACCTGTGGAGGATGCTACTTGGGAAAACGAGCAAGTGTTACAGTTTCTAGGTTTGAAGTTGCTTGAGGACAAGCAAATTTGGGCAGGGAGGACTGTAATGTCCCATTTTTCCTAGGCAGTCATAATACCGTGGTGGTTTACACAGTTTCCCGTAAACCATTAGACGGATGAGTTAGGGAAATGATATTGGTAAAGTCACTTTCGAATTATAAAGTGAAAACTTAGGAAAAGTGAGTTTATTAATATTAAACCCCTCTTTGAGGGTATTTCTCTCCAAATATTAATTAAATGAATATATTAATGGAGAAAAAGAAAAGTGGAAGAGTAAAAGGGACGGATGAGGGTTGGAAAAGGGATTATTGACTATTCATTTAGAAATTGGAGTTTTGGAGAAGAGCTCGGAGAGCTAGCGAGGGTTTCAGCTGGAAACCCATTTCGGTGCTTGGATTCAGCAGTGAAACTATCTTCCCTATCCATGAGATTAGAGAATCCATTCTGTTTTTTCATTTGTAGGTATTGGCATTGTGATTCGAGAAGATTCATCAGAGAAGAACTTCATCTTCAGATTTGGGAAGAGAGGGCATTTTTCTTTGGTATGTGTGAAGGGTTGGGCGTTTTCTTTGAGCTGGGCGCACTCTTCATTTATTTGTTGTGTGTTTTCCACTAAGGCTGAGTTCTTCACCTCCCAAGACGTGGCCACTTTGTTGGGCGTGGTCCTTTGTTTGTGATCCATGTTGGTCAACATTCCTGGAGCTGTGTCTTCTCTTTGTTGGTCGTGTCTCTCATTCCTAGGAACTGTGTGTTCCTCTTGGTGCTATGTGGAATGGCAAGGGTGAGGCTGCTGCTCGTCAACCTCTATTAGAAGGTTGTCCTTTGCATGGTGAGAGGCATACTTCTGAGTTGGGACTGCTAGAACCATTCCAATCAGACGGCAGTGCAATAATTATATTGGCTTTCCCCTTTTATCAGCTCGTGTGGGCAGTTTTGGACATTTTCTCATGGCTGTGTGTGATTGGTGGTTCCAAGTTTCATACATCAGTCATCCTCTTTATCTTTGAGAGGTATTTCTGCTCCATTTTGATTGTCATTAGTTCAGCCTTATTATTCAATAAAATCAGCCAGCGTTTAGTTAATGTGCTCATTTAAATGTGACTGTTTTCATCATTATTTTTATGGGTTTGGCTTAATGTCGAAATAATACATTTGACACTTCACTGGGGAGGTATAAGGGGTTAGAAAACCAATAAACTAGCAAGAAAAACAAAGAAATGTATCGTTTTCCATTTAAAATTCATCTACAGTAGTCAAATACAGAAGCATGCAAAGTGTTTGACTAAATTCCAACACCAGAACAAGAAGGTTTTTTCCAACTTTTGCAACCTAGAATATTTCATCTTGGGGGGAAGTTGGGAGATTATTGCCAACTTCAAGTCTATATAAACCATAGGTTCTTGAAGCAATGAAAGGAGAGGTTCATATCAGGAAAATGTTGATGAATTGTTGAGCCAAATCTATTTTTATGTAGGGAAGCCATTGAGGAGGGCACCTTTGCGAACCATTTCTGGGAGCTTCGTTCATTCATTTTTAGTGCCATCAGTTTTGATGGGTTCTTGAGATCTAACAGAACACAACTAGCTCATTTTTGTAATCCATTGGAAATTTTATGATGTACATTTGAATCTTCTAACAGAAATAAGAAAGCCTCATCCACTGAGACAACGACCCGAAAACATAGGCGAGATTGCCGAACTCCGTTATCACTTTGGTGTTTATGGTTTATTGTTCCTTTATGCTTATTTCTAGATATGTATATTTCTTTATGGCTTCCATGTTTCTTCATTAATTCTTCCTCTTTTATCATTTTCCTAAATGGTAAATAAACATATGTTTTAAAGCTCAACCATTGTCGTTAAAACATCTTTTCGGATCAAGTGGTATCAGATATAGTTGACGGTTGGTTTTTGAGTTTTCATGTTTACCGGGGAAAATCTCATCTCAGTTGGGAAAATGGCATCTAAAGAGGGACTTTCTCAATATGAGAAGGATATGTGAACTACTCTATTTTCCATGGCAGAGATGGTGAAATTGTTGTATGAAGATTACTTGGAACGAAAGAGATCGGTTCAAGGGAAAAATTCAAAGAACAACAAAAGTGAAGAAGAATTGAAGGAATTGCCTTCTACACTTGATTCAGAAAACATCTCCGAGGTATGTAGTGGAAGTCATTCTTCAATTTCGCATTGTTCCCATCAAGATGGTTCTTTTGGTGCATTTGAAAAACATACAAAACGTATAGGTTTGAAATTGCTAAACAAGATGGGATATGAAGGAAATGGCCTTGGAAATAAGGGCCAAGGTATCGTTAATCCCATAGAGGTTGTGGAAAGACCTCATTATTTAGGATTGGGATATGCTGAAGTGGAGATTGGAGAATGCTCCAAAACATTGGAAGCAAGTGATGCTTCAAATGACCAGCCCAAGTCATTGCAAGAAAAATTCACAAAAGGTGATGGTGATAGTGAATGCAATTCATTTCCAAAGAAAAGTGAAGATCAATAAGAAATGTATAATGGTCATGGTTGTTCCAATTCTCTTTTTGATTATAAAGAGCATAATCATGTAATCCAAAACTTGTGGAATATGTATCATTGTACGTTTTTTCATTCACATAAGCATTGTGTGGCCAAGTGTTGGAAGAGACAATCTTTGTACATGAAATTTATGTCGACCAGGAAGGAGACACAACATAAAGACTCAACTCCACAACGGAAGAAAGAGAAGGGAAAAGTAGTTTGGATGAAAAAAAACCACTACACTTACTTCAACAAGGGTGGACATCAAAAGGCTAAATGTTGGAAGCTTAATCCAGAGCTTCGTCCAAAGAAGGAAGAAATGATTGCGCATGTACTTACAAAGGAAGAGGCATTACCAGCAAAGCAAGAGAAACAAAATGAAAGAAAGAAAACAATCAGTTGGTTTTTCCAGAAGTGGATGTCACATCTTCATTGTATTTTGCTTCCATTAATGTAATCGCACATGTTGAAATGATGACTTGTTATAACATCATTTTGAACAACATAATGTTTTGTTTTATCCTTATGAGTATGTAATAAGGTCAATTTTGTAACTTCTTGGAGGACCAAAAGGTCTTTAGTGGGGAGGTGTGATCCAGAATGGATCCTAGAGCCAAAATGGGTCCAAGAAGGCCTAAAAATCAAAGTGCTCATAATGGATTCATAATGGACGTGTGCGTAGGCCTCATCGATATGAACCCCCAACGCAACTTGAATGGACTCAAACAGATGTCGTATGCGAAAGATATTGTGATTTGTTCTTTTTTCCAAATAGACAAAATTTGATGACTATGCAGTCTATACAGTGCTAACGTGGCATCTGACTGTATAGGTTGTACTACCGTACAATAACGTGGAAGTGAGTTCCCAAGATGACATGGACAGGTGCTGACGTGGGTAAGTGAATATGTGCACGAGTCAGATTGTCACATGTGGCACCACTACAAGGGTGACATGTGGCACGGGCTACCGTGGAAAAGTCCATATAGTCATATGACACGTGGAAGTTGAGTGAGTGGAAAGTACAGTGGTAGGCTGAGAGGGAAGGCACAGTGGAAGATGCATGGACCAGTCATGTTTTGACACGTGGTTGGATGTTTGTGAATAGCATGGTGCCACGTGTCCTAGTCTTGGGTTGCCACATGGCACCCCTCCATTGGATGTTTGTTTGGAAAAATTGTATGGGTTCTACGAGAATCGAACTTGTGACCTCTGGTCCGGGAGGAAAGCTTTGGCAGGGCCAGGCTACCAGCCCGCCCATGGTAGTGCTTTTTATATAATTTTTAAAGTTTATATTTAAACTTGAATGTAGTGTATTGTGGATGGAGTAAAGGGTTGGGTTCTAGTCCCAGCCCTCGACGTAACTACCATACAACCAATTCATATGACCCTTGCTTATTTTTGGGCATGAATGTTATGAGCTTAGCCCCCGATCACGAGCATATCACATATGACCTGGACCTTCATCATATGGCGCGTAACCGTGGCCTAAACCGTCGGGGGTCTATCCAGCTTAGAGCACGTGGAGCTTAAGCCCGAGGCCACATGATCAAGCCACACGACCAGGAGCCGAAAGGTAAGGGGGTCGGTGCACTAGGTCTTAGCCCAGGTCCATATGGCAACACCCCATATGCCCAGGAGCGCGGAGAAAAAGGGTTGTGCCCTTAATATGTGCCAAAGTGGGTTTTTAAAAATATATTAAATATATTTTAATGGATTTTTAACCAGTTTTGGGAGATTTAGTCCATTTTTGGAGGATCTTGGGCCCTTTTTGAGGCCAGATATTGGGAGGAAGTTGCAATTTTGTTGCCAACTTCAAGTCTATATAAACCAGAGGTTATTGAAGCCATGAAAGTAGATGTTCAAATCAAGAAAATGATGATGAATTGTTGAGGCAAAGCCATTTTTATGCAGGGAAGCCATTGAGGAGAGCACCTTTGCGGGCCATTTATGGGATATTCATTCATCCGTTTTCAGTGCCGTCAGATTTGATGGGTTCTTAAGATCTATCAGAACACATCTAGCTCATTTTTGTAATCCATTGGAACTTTTATGATGTACATTTGAAGCTTCAAATAGAAATAAGAAATCCTCACCCACTAAGACAAAGGCCCAGAGATGTAGGCGAGATTGTCGAATTTCGTTATCACTTTGGTGTTTATGGTTTGATTTTCCTTTATTCTTATTTCCAGATCTGTATATTTCTTTATGGATTCCATGTTTCTTCATTAATTATTCCTCTTTTATCAGCTTCCTAAATGGTAAATAAACATGTGTTTTAAAACTCAACCATTGTCGTTAAAAGATATTTTCGAATCATGAGATGCCAAGATCAGAGATAGAAAATAAGGAATTTTTCTAGTGTGAGGAGTGTAGGAGAAAAGAAGGAATTTCTCTTACACTAAAGTGAGGAGAAATCATAGGTTGGGTGAAGATATTTCATCCAAGTGTTGATGTAGGGAGGGTTGGATCACAAAGTAATATGATTCAAGATAATTCATAGGTGGAGAAGGACTTCCATCTAGAGGTCATACATGTCAAGGAGGAGAGAGATAAGAAGCAATCACAGGTGGGTTTTAGAGGACAGAAGTGATAGGAAAGAGTTGGATCGTATGAATTTTTCTGTATGGAATTTCCATACACATCTACAGGTCACAGTGGAGACAGTCATGGATATCCATGGGTCACATAAGGGAAAGTTGCATATGCCTTCGGAAATGTGTCAGTACAGGGTCATACAACAACACATGATTTTCTAGGTTTGTCTACAATGTATACTTCTCTCAATGGGCCATTATCCCTATTATGAAAGCCCTGATTTGACCTTGATAAAAGCATCATTGGACTAGTTTTCCCTCCAGGTTTTTTTGAGGTGTTTACCCAAAGATCTTGGTGTTATTATCTGCTTTATTTAGTTTCCTTGTTTATGCTTCAGCTACATGTTTAGTTGATTACTCATTTGTGATTTTAGTAGATAAAGTGATTTTATTTGAGCTAATTACCGTGTGTTGAGTAGAGTGGTAAAATATCAACATAGTATTAGTGCATACCAAGGGTTGAATCCACTCAAGAATTTTTTCAACATGGTATCAAAGCAAGGTTTCTTCGAGAGGAAACCAAGTGCACATGATATCAACATATCTATGAGATTGAAGTGAATAGGGGAGATATCGAGTTTAGATCTAGGGCTACAGTAATAGATATATGGGATCAAGAGTGTCGAAGTGGGTGCTGGAAGGACTAAGAACATATCCACGAGGGATCTTATCATATCTATAAAATAGCATGAAAAAATTGAAGGAATGATTTATGGGAAACATCAACGCTGAGGCTTTTAAGAAGAGAGGAAGCACATGGGAGAAGAGAAGTATTTTTTCTCATGTTCCTGTGTCATCTGCTTAGGAGAAAATATGGAATTTTTTTCAAGTGCTTGAACCATGAAGGAAAATGAATCAAAGGGATCTCAAATGGGTGAAGAAGGATGTTCATCCAAAGATCAGAGGATGAATAATTTATTGGAGTTAGTGACTCACAGACAGAGAAAAGAATGTTTTTTTCTCAAGGAGATCTCAGAAAGGGGTGAAGAAGGAATTTCACCTAGAGATCTAATCAGTCCAAAGGAAAAGAGAAGTTGGAGGAGAAGCCAGAATAACACCATGAGAAATAAACATATCTAGTAGAAAGGATAGATTTGGGCAGCAAATTAGTTTCAGATACATGATCGTATATCAACAATAGAGCTGCTTGGTTGTAGGTGTTGTCTATTTCTCAATGGAAAAAAGACACACACATAATGAGTGAGTAATATCTCATTTAGTGGATGGAGAATGAATTTAATTCAAGTGTGTAGGGTAGGGTTTGAGTAAAGGAGAAAAGGGGAAACAAGGGATATAACAGTCAACCGGGAAGATTGAAGGATTGATCTTGAGGTTTGTAGGGATTGAATATTTGTTGATTTGTATTCCTCAGGAGAAACATTATCCCAGGACATGAGCCTGTAAAGGGATACAAGGGGATCTTTGATCATGGATCGATGTTAGTGGCTGAGAACATGGAGCAGGTACCTCTGAAGGTTGAGAAAATCAAAGGGAGTCATCCTTCAAGTTCAGGTGGAAAGAAGAAGCCTTCCAAGTCTGTCAAGAAGGATTCATGGTATGAGATGGCCATGTAGGATGTTAGGACAAGGATACTTCTAGGAGAATTTTCAAAGGTAGTGAGTCTTCAGATATAGGTCAGATAATCATGGAAGGGATAGCTTATGTGTCATAGGGAGAAACCAATCAGGTGGATTAGAGAGCAGGCATGGTAGTGGATATGGTAGGGAAGATAGAGCCAACTCCAGGTGAGAGAAGTACCTTCCTTGCTAAAAGGGAGTATTGATGTTCGTGGTAGAATCAGACAAATACTTTCGCATTGGAATGTGTCTAGCATGTGGAAGTCATCAAATAATCTTCTAGTCTTATGTTTAATTTAGTTAAAATGAATTAACTAAAGTAAAATTGTATTTATTAGTGAATTGAGTTATTTAAGGAACATACATAACATGCAACATGTTATCTAAATATTAAGTGATTGTCAGAAGTAATCTCAATTATAGATCACTTTGAAGGTTAGAAATAGATTGTAACTCATGATTATAAAAGAAAGGATAGGAGAAGGAGGAAGACACTTGTGTTGAGGGAGTCAACACGATCAGACTTTGAGAGGAAGTCACTTGTGTTGAGGGAGTCAACACATTCAGAACTCTTGATGAGAGGTCAATGTTGGGAGACTCTCAGTGAGATGACAAGAGAAAGGGACCTTGGTGAGAGACCAAGGTTAGGAACTTTGGTGAGATTCCAAGGTTGAGGATCTTTAGTGAGATGCCAATATCAGGATCTATGGTGAGATGTCAAGATTAGAGATAGAAAAGAAGGAATGTTTCTAGTGTGAAGAGTGTAGGAGAAAAGAAGGACTTTTGCTTACAATAGAGTGAGGATATCTCACGGGTTTGGTGAATATATTTCATCCAAGTGTTGGTGTAGATAAGGTTGGATCATGAAGGACTGTGATTCAATATCTTGGATAGGTGGAGAATAAATTCCATCTAGAGGTCATATAGGTTAAGGAGGAGAGAGATAAGAGGCAACTGCAGGTGGATTTTAGAGGATAAAATCCACAGGAAAGAGTCTGACCATACAGATTTTTTCATAGAAACTTTTCATACACATACGCGAGTCGCAGTGGATATAGTCATGGATATTTGTGGGTCATAGAAGGGAAAGTCGTGAATTTATGTGGGTCACAGAAGGAAGAGTCATGGATGCCTCAAGAAACGTGTTGGTACAAGGTCATACAACAACATATGAGTTTCTAGGTTTTTTTGTAGTGTATACTTCTTTAAATAGGCCATTATCCCTGTTACAGGAGCCTTGATTTGACTTTAATAAAAGCATCATTGGACTAGTTTTCCCTCTAGGGTTTTTCCAGGGGTTTACCTAAAAATCTTGGTGTTCTTATGTGCTTGATTTGGTTTTCTTTTTTATGCTTCCATTGCATGTTTATTTGATTACTCAATTGTTGTTTTATTATATAAAGTGATTTTATTTTAGCTGATTATCAAGTGTTGAGTAGAGTGGTAAAAGATCAACATGGTATTAGTGCATACCAAGGGTTGAATTCTCTCAAGAATTTTTTCAACCCTTGGTTTCTAAATTTTCAAAGGCAAAGAAAATAGACCATGTGATAAACTGAGTCCTAGAGATTGACGAGTAAACATATATCATGAGAAGTAAGAAGTTGGTATGCCAATGACTAGTTATGTATTTGGATTAGGTGAGTTGATCCTTCCAATATGGAAAAATGATAACTAAAATAATGATGACCTAGTATTTACATGCTATTGGACATAGTGGTCCTTGAATGTATAAGCTAGTGATGTAAGTGACATAAGAACCTTGGTTAACGATCAAAATTTTAGAAGAATGAGAATATAAATTTTGAAATTGATTATTTAAGGCACATTAGTAAGGATATTAATAACTTAATGTTGAATTCCACCAATTTCCACTACGTGGAAATAATACATGCCTAGAGATTTATGATTCTAGATGATACATGCTTACTTGAAAGTTTAACAACTTATTCAAATAAGGAAAATATAGGAAAACTTGAGCATATGGAGAGGGTGACTATACCTACCCCGTAAATTGTCTACCTTATTGTTGAAATAAGAGAAAACGATAAATAGAAAACAATGGTATCTAGATGATCATATGGCATTCATAGTACTAATTATCCTTTGTACAATTAGATTGGGACAACAAACTTAAACAAGTAGATCCATGTGCTTGATGGATGTTTGATGATAATTCTTACATTAGATGTGATAGCTAGTATTCCTTGAGTATACAATCATGCAAGATAGCGGCTTGATTTTTCTGATGAATCATAATAAGAATGTCCATGATGTTTTATTACTTTTCATGTATTATGTGTTGAGGTAATTATTATATTCATGATGATATACTATCTGAAGAACCCTGTGGTATTTACATAAGGTATATGAAGTTATGTTATGTTAACATGTGATTCCATTTAATTATGTTGATGAAAGGATATATCTTTGATAAAAATTTGTCGAGATTATAGTTCCTATGATATTATATCCTGATATGATGATGTAATTGCATGGAAATATTTTATGATAAGATGCTTTGTGATGGCATGCATGATCATGTGGTGATGATAATGATGTTGTATTCTCATGATGACATGTGAGAGTTATCATATGGATTCTTTCTTTGAGATGTTGATATTATGATTATAACTAATGTATTGGTTGCATGTTGTGAGGTGGTGATTGTCAGGTTATCCATTAGTGGGATGAGAGGGTTGGTTTATTTGATGATCTAATGAGAGCCCATACCTATGAAGGAGGATATTTACAAAGTAACACCTTATGGGTTGGGGACAAACTCAATGAACCAACCTGTTCCAGTGGTTCTTTTTTCGTGTCTAACTCGTAATGGGAAATGGGACCATCCTAAGTAGTGTCTAATATTGGAGTTGTGTTGCCAAAGTCTAGAGAACAGCTAGAGTGTTTCTCATCGGTGGTGTTGAGGGATTAGACTTCAATGTCTGGCGCTTGTACCTAGTAGTTGTGGAGGGAGTTTAGGTTAGTCTTTTGAGCTGCCTGGTGTATGTGAGTATTGATTGAGATCACTGGTGTATGTAAGTATTGATCCAGATGACTGGTGTATGTGAGTATTGATCCAAATCACCGATGTACATGAGTATTGATCCATATTCCCACTTGGAAAAATGAGGTATGGTTCCTTAGAGCCTTGATAGACTGAGATGCATTCGTCTGGTGCCTTGGAGCCCTAATATACCAAGATGAGGTTTGGTTCCCTATATCCCTAATAGACCTGGAGGCTTTAAGCTTAGTTCCGAAAGTTGGGAAGAACTGTTAGAGTGTTTCTCACACTTCATGGGAGCTTTCAATGCCTGCTATGGGTGGTGCCCTTATAATAGTTCAGTAGAGGGTCATGTACAAAAGATACAAAAGTTAAGTTCGAGATGAATTTCCTTGAAGGGAGAGAGTATGTAATGCCATGTACTATTAAATAATAATAATAATAATAATAGATAAATAAATAATTATTTAAATGGTATAAAAATAGAAAGTAAAGAAATAATAAATAATGTAAAATATTAAAGTAAATAAATAAAATGAATTATTTTATTAATAGAATAAATGAGGGAAAAAATATAAATTTATTGAAAGCTACATTAAGAAAAGGCTAAAAATGACATGATTAATTATTTAATGACAAGTGTAACTTATACATGTAATTTATTGCATGAATGGGTAAGAATAATTCTATATAATGAAGGTGGAGAAGAAATTTTGGAGGCTTTTTCTTGGGAAATTAATGGGAAAATGCTTGGAAGCTAGCATACGTAGTTGATTAAGAGCTTAGGGGCTCATAGTCATGATGACTGAGGGGTTGGTTGGGAGAAGAGTTGTCCCCCAAACTTTGTTGTGGCATGTTGGATCAAAGATTGGAGTGCAATGGTTCACATCTATAGAATTGTAAGTAAGTCGAGGTCTTCAACTCTCAGGTAATATTCTCACCACTCGCTCATTCTTGTGAATTGTGTGATCATAATCAATGTATTTCTACTTTCTTCATTTAATGGTTGCAAATTTCTAGGTTTATTTATGTATTTAATTGAATTAGAATTTGGTCCATTACACTCTAATACAACTTTGTAATGTACCCTCCACACTTCCTCACAAAAACAGTGATTTTTAGTTTAAGTTAATCCAAGAGTGGAAATAATATATTTTGTTTTCCACGACAAAATACCTTTTACAAAATCTCTTATTCTAAACATAATGAAATAATTTTGAATCATCTTGACAAGCAACCACATACATCAATTCTTTACTAACTCAAGTCTTTACCAAACTTTCAAATCCAAGTTCAAATGGCATAATGTCACTCAAAGTGGCGATGCTCTTATACTTTTCAATAAGATCCATTAACCAAGGCCATTTTATATTTTTTCATGAAATAATCTAACATGATCAAGACAAGACAATTCATGTATAAATCTCCTATCTCAAGTAGAGAATCAAGAATGACACCCTAAATTAATATTTCACATTCAGTGGATTTATCCTACAAGTTGCATGGAGCCACTGCTTGATCCTCCAATGCCTACAAAAATGGAATCGTTTCATATTGTAAACATTGACTCCACCAAAGATAAGAGCAATAGAGAAAAGATACTTGAGATAATTGAAGGGAGAATGAGGTTGCTTAGCTGAGGTGACTCGGTAAATGACTTCCTTATGAAGAATTTAAATACATCACATATTCACTACATACATCAAGCTATAAGGTACTCGTGAAGCAATGTTACACATAATCCAATTCATTCCATTATTATATATGATCCAAATGGATCCAAGAAGGCCTAAAAGTCAAATTTCTTGGAATCGGATGAAACCAACATCATTGTGTCGGGCTCATTGAGCTGATTTAGTCCATATACTTTTTTTTGAAAATGAACACCGTATGTAGAAGTTATCACGATCTGAATATCAGGTCAAACGGGAAAAAAGTGAAAGGCAAAGTCAACGGATGATGTTAGCAGTACATCATGATGACGTCAACATGACATGTGGAAGCACTAGAGGCTGACACATGGCAGTCATTTTTAGCTTTTTTAGGGGTGATTTGGCCCAATAAAAAAGTGACATGTGGCACCATACGAAGGTGACACATGGCACCTTCTAGAAGATAAACTAAATTTGGCAGATTCCTCCAAATCTGGAGGTTCCACCAAATCTAGAGGAAATCCTCTAAATCTAGCAAAATCTCACTAAATATCGCTAATTGGCGCTAAGTTTGGAAACTGTCCCTAAATTTGGCGGAGTCTGGCTTATTTAGTCAGGCACGAAAATTGAGAAAAGTTAATTTTTTGGGGCACGAAAATTGAGAAAAAATAATTTATTTTTAGCATGGAAATCAGAAAAAAATATTTTTTTTTGGCACGGGCTATACGGATCTGACAAGGCGTAACAACGAGATTCATGTCGAGGGGAGGCCCCAAGGTACCGTTCAAAAGCAGGTCGACTTTATACTCAAAAGTTGCAGAATTTTGCGGGGAGTCTGAATACGGATTATGTTTTTGCATACAAGTAGCCGAGCAGAAAAGTGCTTCCAGATCCCAAGGTGTCAAGCCAAGCATAGTCGACTTCATACTTAAAAGTCTCATAATTTCCTGTTCCAACCAATGGTGATGTTTGTTTCTGTCCAGAAGTTGCATATCTGAAAGGTGGTTTCAGAAGTTGTTATGTAAGCCTTTCTTTTGTATTCTTTAAGCATTGAAGATTAATAAGAAGCCTTCCCCATTGATACAAAGTCCTGGAGATGTAGGAAAACTTGTGTCGAACTCCATTAACAATCTTGGTGTTATGGTTTGTTGTTTTTACTTCTTATATGTATGCAACATTCTTTCATTAAGCTTCTTCTCTTAATTCCTAAATGGTAAATTAAGTCATACATAAACTTAACCATAGTATTTAAAAGATAAATTTCGGATCAAGAGGTATCAAAGCAGGTTGACAGTTGGTTGTTTGAGTTTGCATGATTACCAGGGAAAATATAATTCGTGGTGAAGGTGAGCTTGTAGAAGGATATCTAGAGATTGGATCAAGAAAGAGGACATCTCAAAGTGAGAATATGGCATCAGAAGAAGGTATTTCTCAAAATGAAAGAGAGTTTTAAAGAAATTTCTTTGCCATGTTGGAGATGATAAAAGTATTGTATGATGATTACTTGGAATGGAAGAGACTGATTCTAGAAGAATATCCAAAGCAAGCCAAAAGTGAAGAAGGAGAGGACCCTCCTTCGTCTCCATCATCTTCTTCTTCTTATTCAAGTACAAGTTCGAATACTACTTCTTCAAGAAAACATTCTCATAAGCATAGTCCTGATATGCCATTACTTAAACTTGATGTAAAATTTTTTTTTCCTATGTATGATGGCGAAGTTAATGCTGAGAGACTTGATAACTAGGTTAGACAGATGGAGCTATATTGTAATGTGCATCAAATCAAATATGAGGCAACCAAAATCAGATTGGCATCGCTTCGCCTTGAAGGCACAACTCTCATCTGGTGGCAAAGTAAAATGCAACATGGAACTCAACCAGTTGGTAATATTTTTCCATCATGGAATGATTTTTTTTTTAACAGAAACGGTTATAGATTATATTAATGGGGTGGACTAGCCACAGATCTGATTACAAAATGGCCTCGAATTTCTTCGGGTCTATCTTTCTGAACCATTTTACTTCTATAGCTATAGACTAGTGAACTGAACTAGTTCATGTGCGTCTTCTAATAGAACTGGATTAAATTTAAGTGCCGAAACTCCAGTCACTGTTTCAGCATAAGTCTCAGCACTGTTTTAGCATATGTCTCAGCACTGTTTCAGCATTTGTTATAGTGGTGTTTCAGCATATGTTCCAGCACTGTTTCAGCATATGTTCCAACACTGTGATTCAGCATATGTTACAGCACTGTTTCAGCATATGTTCCAGCACTGTTTCAGCATATGTTCCAGCACTGTTTCAGCATATGTTCCAGCACTGTGTTTCAGCATATGTTCCAGTACTGTGTTTCAGCATATGTTCCAGCACTGTGTTTCAGCATATGTTACAACACTGTGTTTCAGCAAATGTTCCAGCCATCCTTCGCACAACCATCTACAATTTTTACACGCTGTTGTCCTTTTCAAGGGATACAGATTTTTGTTGGGTCTCCGTCATTTATGCATAGATCTCCTTGGGCCAGGAGGCAGCCTTTATTGGCTAAAGCATATGCTTCTTTGTTTAAGTCCCTAAGTATATGGTAGCAGTTGAAGGAGGTGAAGTCCTAGAGAGTGTTTCTTAGTCTTTGCAGGTTCTTATTTAGTCCAGCATCATTGAACTGTCCTCCCGAATGTATCATTTTGATCAAGATTTCGGAGTCTCTGAACGCTTGTAGATTCCGGTGGCCTTTTTCCTTAGCTATCTGGCAAAATTTTATTAGACTCAAGATTTCTACTTGGTTATTAGTTCGCTGTCCAAGTCCCCAACTGAAGGTTTCTAGCATTGTCCCTTCGCTGGAGTAAATGATTCCTCCAGCTCCCACTATGCCAGGATTGCCCTTGGAGGCGCCGTCAAAGAATTTTGTAGTTATTCCTTGCTTCTACCACCATCTTTGGAAAGTGTCATTATTGTCTCTTAGCCTCCATTTTGTTTCAGAATGGGGTTTTTCAATGCTTTGGATCCTAGAAGTGGGCATAGGGTTACCGAGCCAATTCTTTTCTTTCTGCTGCAGCGAGATATCTGTTTTGTAGGCTTGAGAACTCAGAGTTTCTAAGAGGAGACCTTTTGCTTTCACTGCTACCATGTTGGGGGTCCATGCTATGTTGTTGAAGATTTGCTCGTTTCTTGCAAGCCATAGTTTCCAGCACAGATACTTAGGGATGGAGATCCAGATTCTGGCCCAAAGCGTTTTCATTGAGAGCGAGGGATAGCAGTCCTTCCAGTTTGTGAAAAGATCTACAACAGAGATGTTCGAGGGGAAAGCAACATTGAGACCATRGAGGGTAAGGAACCAKACTTTGTTTGCAAATTGAYARTCTAMAAAMAAATGGTYAGATGTTTCCATTGCTTCTTTGCATAGAGMACATCTGTGAGGGCCTGCGATATTTCTTTTCATTAAGTTTTCACCAGTCAGGACCTCACAGATGTGCTCTATGCAAAGAAGCAATGGAAACATCTGACCATTTGTTTGTAGACTGTCAATTTGCAAACAAATGGTCAGATGTTTCCATTGCTTCTTTGCATAGAGCACATCTGTGAGGGCCCGAGATATTTCTTTTCATTAAGTTTTCACCAGTCAGGACCTTTTTGTGCATTAGAGTCCAGAAGAAAAAATTAACCTTGGGGATCGCTGTAGAGTCCCAAATGTCCTTCCAGATTTTTGTTGGGGGTGGACTGTCTTTCTGGCATTGAAGCATAGCATAGCCTTTGGTTGTAGAATAACTCCCTGTGGGTCCCCATCCCCATTTGTCTTTTTCATTCATGTGCACTGGTGCTGTGTCTTGGAGCTCTGCTTTGAGCGTTTCAAGCTGTTGAAGGAGGCGATTTGGAACATTGTCGAAGTGTCAGTCTGACCAGGAGTCATCCTCATTCCATTTTGAGATATCATTGATCCTCTGTATTCCTCTCTGGGCAAGAAAAACGTGAACTTTGTTCAAGCTGGCGTTTGAGGCAAGGAGCGCCCTTCCCATTACCCGATCTGTCCATAGGCAAGTCCATCTGCCATTTCCAGAAACTCGGTACAGATCCTGGGTGAAGATTCGCGTCCCTTTGAGGCATAATTGCCATAGCTGCATGCTTTTCCTGTGGAAAGCGTTTTGTAAATTTCATATTTGAGCGTTGGGAATGTATTTGTGCAGGAGCGCTTTACTTACAGGATGAGAAGGCTCATTGTGCATCTTCCACATGATTTTTCATCCAAGGCCAATGTTAACAAGAGCTGGATCTCTAATATGGAGCCCGCCTTCTCTCATGAGCAGCTTTGCTATTTTCCATCTGACCAAATGGAACTTGTGTTGATTCACTTTGCCACCATGCCACAGGAAATATCTCAGGAACTTGTTGATTTGCCCAGAAATTGATTTGGGTTCTAGGAGATAAGTTGCTTGGTAG
>JASDQU010028935.1:15554-29208 GCA_032191745.1 Picea mariana | reverse complement strand
ATATATATATATATATATAACATGTCAAAATCAACCAATTAAATTTAATGCTTCAAATATCACCTTAATATGTCCCATCTTTGGTAGATGGCATTTTTTAATTTACACATCAAGCTAGATGGCATTTTGTCAATTTACACAATGAGGGATAAGAACGTGTCATGGTCCACACGACACTACTTAATCACTATGCATATTCGATGTACTTTAAAAGGACAAACAACTTTGGAAAATATTTTGGACCTAGAATAAATACAAGTTAATCATCCATGTAACTCTTATCATAGCTTAAAACATGACCACATTTTTAAACATGTGATATTTTTCACATATGTTAAAATAATATACTTTTTAATATATAATATTTTTCAATTACTTAAACATACGCAAGGAAGTAAACATGTAAGCCACAAGATATATGGCAATTACTCCATTTTAAAAAAGTAAATTACAGAATATGCAACTCTCTTTTCAAAGTTCTTACTTGAGTACAGCTAGATCAAGTAGAGCTTTTGGAGATTGATTCCTTTGACCATAAGGATGAAAAGAAAGAAAATGTTATTTTTTCTTTACCATTTTGCCCAAAGATGTGAGAAGTCATCCAGCCTTAGCAACCGACATATTTCTTAGGCCAAATTCAATGTTTAGTGCACATTGAATGTGATGCTGCTCCAATACAAAAGATTGGTCACTAAAGGGGGCAAAGTTAACTAAATGTTTAGTGTATGTTGAATGTGATGCTCCAATACAAAAGATTGATGAGTAAAGGGGCAAACTTAACTAACAGCATTTGCGCCCAATAAGTATAACAACTAGTCAAAGGCATTTAACAATTATACCTTTCCTTCTTAACAGAAGGAATACTACGCAATTTGTGAAAGCAAAATAGATAGCTATGGGGATCGCTTTCAAAAGTAGTTGTGCAAATGTTGACCTTAAAGCTAAGACAGTAGATTCAAACTATTTAAAATAAGATAAGATAAAACAAAATAGTAAAAGAATACATTTGTAAAACTATGTAATCAAAATGAGTTGTTTATGGATAAGTTTTAAAGTTAATTTTATCCCATAAATGCTTTTTATGTAGAACATAGATTTCTCTATCATGAAAAGAAGGAAATTCTTCATGTCACAAGATAGACAGGAAATTCTTCCTGTCACAACAGGAACAGTGATAAAAATTGAAAAGAAAAATGATTTAACCACCAATGACAAATAACAATAGTGTCCTCAAAGAAAAGCTTCAGATTTGAGAGGACCTGGTTTGTTTAACCTTGGGCGAGAGTTGTGTTCGAAAGGTTTCTGTTTGATTTATATAAAAAATGAAAAACATGGTCAAAAGAGAAATGATCACCGCAGCCTCTGGTCCATTCAATGTGTGAAATCTTGAAGAACACTCAACCTTGAGGATAAGCAGAGAAGCACGTGGAAGCAACTAATTCAACCCTGCTCCCACTGACCCAAATTGGGAAACACATCAACGGAATCTCGAGGCCGTTGAAAAAAAATGTGAAGCGGAGTAATGACTTCAGAATTACTTTTAAGTGGTGAATGGATTCACAAGTCATACATGCACCATCGAGCAATGAATTCACAGGATTTTTTTCTATTTTCAAAAATCTGCATATATTTCAGAGCATAATACCAACTATTGCAATCCCAAAGCCCAGCCCATCGTGCGTGGCAACAATTCTTCTTTTCAAAAAATAGCTATTGTCAAAAAAAAAAATCTATTATCTACTCCGTATCCGCCATCACGTGCTGCTGTTAGTGGTAGTACGTAGCTAACTTTGCATGTCCTTAATCTTAATACATGCACTGATGGCGTCTCTAATGATATCTTGAGTAGCAAGGAAGCCAGCTGCTGAGCTGAGGATTAATGATTTTCTTTCTCTACCACAGGTACAATCCCTCAAGACTGCATTCACACTTGGCTACTTGTTTCATGGAAACAGACACTTGTGTTGTTCTTTCACTGAAAAATATATCTTGCCTTATTGTTACTAGCTCACACCGGGGGTTGACCTAGATTGGGTTTTCAAGGAGTTACTGGTTTTGTCTATATGGCTTCTGCTACTCTGAGCTTCTGAGCTCCTGTAAATTTCTATTGACTCGGAGTATTGATGGTACAATATTTCATATGGATAAGACCAAATATAGGAAAATTACACAGCAACCCTATACCACTTTATGTGAGGCTATGTTATGGATTCTCCAAGTTTCTTAACCAAACCCCTCAAAAATAGTAGTGATCATACACTTGTTAGTGTGCAAACTAATGAGCCCTAAAGTCCTAATAACATTGATAAAGTCCCATAATTCGAATCTGCCCACACCACTATATTCATCCTTACCGAGTTTCAGTGAAGTGGATTTGATCACTTATTCTCATGTCTTCACCGTTACTATTGAGTCAGAAATTCCTTGCACTTTGAAGTACAAGGTGCATAGTTATCCATAGATGCAAATTTTAAAATCCCAAGATTCGTAGATTCAATGGATCAGAGATCCACAGAAACTGTACAATACTTACAAAATGAATACACAAAATCTTAAACTCTGTAACTCATCAAGTAAATTAGATGCAGCATAACATTTTTTTGCCTTAATACATATAACAAGCAAAGCTAGGCTATGCTCTCCAGTCAAACACATTGATCGTAAACTCAATTGTTGGTAGAAAATTGTACAAGATTTCGTGCGTGATGAACTTATAAAAGTCATCACTAAACGATTTGTGTACAGAAATTCAGGTCTTCTCCAGTATTAATATTATTGTGGAGTAAGCATTCGTCATCATCCGATTTACCAACATCTGAGTGTTGCTCAGAAGAATAGTTATATTGTATTAGTCCTTGGACTAATTTTTCGATGTGAGCATCTGGTTTCTCGTCGATCTCATTCAACTTCTGACGCCTCATCTCAATGACTTTCCTGTGGGAGTTTGAATGTTGGTTGCCTACAAAGGTAGGACTTGCAGCAGGTCTGTACTCTGGCAGCAGCCTACCGGACTTGAACCTCACACCGCAGGCGTTGCAGAGTGTTTTGGGACCTTCAGGACCTGCCCTCCACTGTGGGGTCTTTTGGGTTGCACAATGACTGCATTTTCTGACTTGTATGCCAGGATGATCCACCTGCACTGCACCTTTCTTCTTCGATGTAACGTGGCTCGTCTTGGTCTTGCTAAGTTTATTTGTATTTGTAAATAGAGACTCTGCTCCACCGGCTTGTTCAGATGATTCTGAAGAAGTAGAGCCATTCTGATATACTATGCTTGCAGAGGAACTTGGAGAATTCAGTATGCGAGAAACCCAATTACAAACAGGTGCCCTTGACCTTTTGCTTCGAGCTCGGCTAGGCACGCGCAATATTTCTAAAATACAGCTAGATGAGCCCTTACCAGAGTCATGAACATGATGAGTTATCTCTGTAGGCACGTTACCAGTGGAGAAGGAGTCCTCCACAAAGTTCGAAAGCCATTCCAGCTCTGCCAAATCATCACACTGTGAAACGACAACAGAGATTAACTTAATAGGCAACTCATTTTCTAAACAATGCGGAATGGAAATGACGGTAAGATTGTTATTTGATTTTTCACCTTAGGGTTGCTCATGGAAAACTAAATAACAAAAATGGAAGTACTCCATCGAATGGGGTAGAAGAGGAAGCAGCATGACTCACTGAAACACAAAGGTCTTCCGGAGAATTGTGAGCCTTAATATCCGTGCTCACAACATTTGAAATGTGGGAACTTCTTCTGTTATCCAGCAAGGAATCATTGTTGCAACTTAGCATAGTTCCTGCCATCTTGGCGGTGTCTGTTACAGTGGAGGAATCAGCTCCGTTGGCATCACTGCATTTCTCTCCAATTGGTGCTGCAATTTCTTCGTTGGAGAAATCGAGCAGGTCATCGATTAGAAGAAAGTCCGATATTCCTCCTATGATTCCAGCTTCTGCCTCTGTCATTTTCCAGGTTTTCCTTCCTTCTAGAAATGAAGGTCCGTAGCTTGTGTCCATTTGAAGATTTGGGCTTTCCATCTCCAATATATACTACTCAACTGCTACTCGTGTTGATAACTTCGATGATTCAGATATCTGTAAACAAACAACGAAAAAAGAGCACTGTGAGCAATATTCGAAACAGCGGAAATGTGAAAGAATATAAAAGCTGCATGGTATTAATCATTCAAATGGGTTTTCGGGTAGGGATGCAGGCAAAGTCTTTGTAGCCACAGATATCAACTCAATGAAACTGTCATAAAGTGGATTAAAATTGGCAATGTATTTGAATTTTAATCTTGTAGAGTAGAGTAGCAATTACTAAACATAGTAGCCAAGCCTGCTGGATTGGATGTGCAATCATGAAACGAGCTTCAAGATTGTTATGAAGGGTAGCCAAAGGATTGGCCTTTGGGCATGAACAAGAAATACTGAAATGAGTATAAGTGTATGAATGTTACAAGGGGCAACTCCTGATTCAGAGGGCATTCAGAGATGGCACAGGTTGTATTGAGAGATCAAGCGACTCTGCTGGCCAGAAGAGATAGATACATTCATCAATTGCTTTGAAGAACATGCTATTCTTAAGTAAACAAAATGGACTTACAAGCTGGTTGAAGTGGGGCTCCTTTGACCCCTGTAATATGGGTAATTCAATGAAGTATGACTTGGGGTTAAAGTGAAAAACTTGAAGACCGAAGGAGAAGCAGCTTTGACAGGCCCAAGCCAAAAACCTTTTTAAAAATATCAAAGGCCTGGAGCTAGCTGAGGTGAGAATCAGAGCTCAACGTGCCTAAAGTGGTTCCTCAGGGTGAAGAGGCCTGAGAAGGAATCTCATGCAGACATGTGAGCAATTAACTAATCCGCCTCCTCCATACATATATATTTATTTAAAGTGAGTAGAATAGGAGGGTTGAGTAAAGATTGAGATAGGGGTCAGGGGCAATGGGACAAAAGCAAAGTTCAAAGGTCAGGAGCTTCTCTGATTCTCCTGCAATCACGTGCTTATAATATATATTAGCATCCCATGCCAAACAGCAACAAATAAAACACCCTGCCAAACTTCGAGTGCACAACAAGCAGTAGGTTGGACAGGTGGGAGTACACATGGAATAGCAAAAAGACACCACAAGAAAGAGGAAGAGATAGAAGAAGAATCATGAGCATCAGCATCATCTTCATCTCCCACTGCGTCTATGTCTATTTCTCTGTCATCACAGGAGAAGCATAATGCATTGGTTGCTTACATCCGTGAACTCTTTCTTTTTTCAAGTCTGCAGCTCCTCTTTTCAGTTATTTGGGTCGCCGCCCACCAGGCAATCAAAGGAACATTATCCAAGTCACCATATTCAGACTCTGCCCATGAGTATGAAGTACTTCACCACAACAAATTCATCGCCCAAAATCCCTACTGTCCAAGAGGATTCAGTGGATTCAAGTGTACCCAGAAACCCACCGCCAAAAAAGCATTATTACCCACATTTCACAACACACAAAACAACAAGAAGCAACACCAGCATCGCCACATGACCGACAGAGCCCACCGCACCCACACCACCTCCATCACTGCCCCGTAAGAATGATAATAATACAAAACTCATTGTGACAACGATAACGCTGTTAAAAACAACGATCTACTATCTGGATGTAGGGTTTTAGTTGTCCATTCCTTGGTCCCCACCAAGGGTTTCACTGTTAAGTGAACGTTAAACACCGTGCAACTTCCACGGATCCGAAGGTACGTCGTTTGCATCTAAAGCCGAGGCCTTATCTCTTATTCATGTAACGGTTCCCCTTCTCGTCTCCGTTGTCTCCGTTAGGGACGTGTTGTGTAGGGTGGGTAGGAAACAACACTGTAGAATTGCTTACATGACTATGAAATCTTCGCTACTTTGGTTGTGAGGGATGAGATTGTAATTTGAACAATTCAAATTGTGCATAAATTTTTAAAATTGTAAATTGGAGATGATAAGTCAAAATTTAATAAACCAAAAAAGGCTCAGATTGCATTTTGAGCAATTCAGTTCAATTCAAATTGTTCACAAACCTCTTAAATTGCAAATTGAAGAAGGCAAGATAAATTGCAAATTGAAGAGGGCAAGATAAAAGATTTGTATGTCTAATTCAGAGCAAAAACCTGTCAAAGACACCACTAAAGTTGAGTATTTGTCACACCATTAAAGTTGAGTATTTGTCAAGTGAGTATACTTTGTTTGCATGGCCTTTATGTAGGTGTGTGGATGAAGCAATAGTAGGATATCTTATCGATCTTCGTTTATTTTTATGGGGATGGTCTTTTGTGGGTGTGTGAATGAAACAATAGTAGGATATATCTATGGTCCATGGGTTTTCTCTTATTTCTATGGGGGATGTGTGTTCAGGGTTGATTGGTTGTAGTGTGAGTATGCTTGTTTGCTTGCCCTTTGAGTGGATATGTGCATTGGGATATGTGTATTGGTCTTCCCTTCCTTCTTTAGGGGATGTGTGTGGCAAAAACCTACCATAAAAATTGTCAGAATTGATTGGTTATGAGGTGAGTATGCATGCTTTCTTGGCCTTTGTGTGGGTATGTGGGGCAAAACCCTACAAGAAAAACCATTAGGGTCCACTGGATGTAGGGTGAATATGGGTGAATATGTGTGTTTGTTTGGGAGACAATATCCTCTCCCCGTCCAAAGGGAGGGATGTGTATGTGAAACAACAATGGAGATTCTCATCTCATGAGATATGTCTATCAATCTTTATCTAATAGCTCCTCCTCCTTCTCTAAGTAACATGTTGTGTGGACATGTGGTTTCAAACAAGAATACAACTATTTTGTGACATCTTAGAATTACTTTTACTATCAAAAAATTATTCTAGCTTGCACAAAATTTAAATCATAGTGAAACTCTAATCAATAGTCAAATATTTACCAAATCTTATATCAAAATTACAATTTAAAAAAATATATATTATTAATCAATTTTTCACAATATTAATTGAAAATAAGAAAACATATTTTAACACATATTTTTCACTCCTTAACCTTCTCCCGGCGGGACCAGTAAGAAGCGCGAAATTTAGATTCCAAAGTGTTTTAAGCTCTGATTACAGCGAGAAAAACATCGTGAATTCCGTGGGAGTGATTTGTCATTTACCTCTGTAAAGCGTATATTATAATTAAAAACATATTATTTATTAATATATATCTGTAAAACTGTGAAGCCAAGGGCATGTGAGCTGTCTGAGTTGACTGGGCGGCCCCAGTCGGGTGTAGCTAAAAGCAAATGGGTGGACGTTAAATGTTGCCGGGCGTCTCCGCCATTAATGACTCTTTTTTTTCCTTTTCCTTTTCTGTTACCACACCGCCCTTCATCACTGCGTAACAGTCCAATCGAACATGATTCCCGTATTCAATTCCCATCCCAATTCAATCAACGAATTCCTTAAATTACTCCAATCCCCACCCTGTCTCTGAATTCCGCAGTTAAAGCATATACACACAGAAACGCAGAGAGCAAGTCAATACACACATTTTATATCTATATAAATCTGTGGGATTTGTGAGCGGCCATGTGCGACGTGAAAATGAGGCAGTCGTTGTTCCCATTGGGCCTGCAGTGAATCTGCAGCCTTTGTCAGCCCATCCATGTGACTCGCCGTTTACCGCGGGTTAAGCCGGCTCCCCCGTTTCCAATACACAATACATTAATCCCCGGTTAACGTCGTGACCCGGACGTTCCGACGACTTTTACCAAACCGCCAAACTCAGTCTCAAAACCGCTTGTTACAACCCAAGCGGTTTCTGTCGGCAGAATTGTTTTTGAAAAACAATTACCGCCCACATGTCATGTCATAGATGATGATGATGATGGACATGGCCGTCACGGCACGGGAGCATGGCATGTGCATCTGCATGCGGCGATGGCCATGCTCACGAGTTGCGCACTGGCACCTCCCAGTGGCTGACAGCTGGCACTGCCATCATGTGCGTGTATCTAATGAACGTTTCTTTGTTTGGCCTTTTTCTTTTAATCTAATTAATAAAAACAAGCATTTCATATTTTGTTTATTATTATTAAATGGACTTTATCTGCTAACCTATCCCCACCTACTTCTCACACCAACTTCAAAAAACTTATCTGTTACCCCTCCCCTTCCTAACCTAACAACCCCAGCTCCATATCATTCAAGTAATTATGATTGTTAACGGAGTACAATCATGCGCCCATTGTTAGTACTCATCCTTTTCAAACATTAAGTGCCCATCCCTTTCACACTAGGCGTCTCGTGTAACTACTACGCCAAGCAATTGCCCTCCATTTAAATTTTAAATGTAACTTTAATGAAAACGACCACCCATATGACCTCATGCTTCCATGAAAAATCTCCTCCAAATATTTGCCAAGACACTAAAGTAGAAATTAGATAATGAGTTTACATAAATTAAGAATCATAGTTTTCCTAAGTTAAGACATATGGGAAAATCAAGATAAACAGATCAAACTTTTATGATTTGTTTTCTATGTTAAGAAAGTTTGCATGGCCAATTTTATATATCAATTTCTAAATACGCAAATATTATATAGCAAAATTGCCTTGGGTGCAAGAATTAGGTACTTGATTTTTTATTCAATTTATAATCAATTATTATTATATGATTAAAATCCTCGTATTTAATATAAGTTATTAAGTCTTTGTAAATTATTAATATATCTCATATTTATAAATGCTTTAATTTTTTTTATGTGAGAAGGGACTTTAATGTGGAGGTTGTCTTTTTGGACAGGGACAAAAGTTTGTGGATATATTTTTTAATTTTTAAATAACTGTTTTCATATAATATGTGGTACGTATGAAAAGAAGTTCTTAATAAATAATGTCCACATAACATAAAGGGAGTGGAACTTTTCATGTACATGCTTTTGTTACTAAAATCAACTAAGATATATGGTGAATTATAATTTTATAAGAAATTTCACTCGGTTTTGTGTTAGTTTTCTTTAGAATATTTGGATGGAGAATCGTTAAATGTAAAGTATAATGGAGTTTCTCGTTCTCTATGCTTTTTTAATTTTCAGTTTTTGTATTTCTTTAACTTTGAACTTTTAGTTCAAATATGTTATAGATAAGATTGGTTTGGTTTGGTTTTTAAAATATTTGGATGGAGGACTGCACAATGTCAACTACAATAAGATTTTCATTGTTTGTATTTTTTTAACTCTTAGTCTTTGCTAAGTATCTTACATATAAGATTGTGTTAAATATATAAGATGTTTATTATTTACATACATGTATCATGAAAAAAGAGAGGGAGGACAATTAAATACATATAATTGTTTTACAACTAATTAATCATTATCTTAGTAGGAGAGCAGAACACTTCAATTAATATAAGGATCAAGGTATGTAACAATCTCATTATAATCCCCAGTTTAATTAATGCTTAATGTAGATACAATATGTGGCTACGGTCAAGTGATTAATATGTGAATTATATTTCTATGTTTTAATAATAAAATGTGATGTCAGCTAAGGGGACATGGACAGAGATGGGGGTTGAATTAATCCACAAAAGGGGGGATAGTCTAGGATAATGGTCAAGAGTGGTCCAAGGGGGAGTTACCCATGTATATTAATTCAACCCATTTTCCTAAAATTGTTATTGGTATATGAACCTTTTAATTTCTAATTGAGTGTCCCCAAAGCCAATCATTGAATGTATGTAAGAGGGTGGGTGTGAGAAGTCACATCCCATAGTTATTGGAAGCATGGGGGCCTGAGTACAATCAACTTGGGGAAGTGTGTGATTCAAGCAAGCAATCCAAAAGAGAGGAAATTAATATAGGTAACTACAGTAGTTTTACACATTCAGTTGTTGTGGATGAACAAGGAAGTAGAGAGGAAAAAGAGAGCTTGGCGCTGGAACAACCATGGAGGAAAAATTCTAGAGCAAGCTAGAGCATATTGGAGTATAATTGGAGCTAAACATTGAAGAGTCGGGTTGTCAAGCCTGAAGAGTGAACTCGTGTGTGAGTTGCACTGAAACAACAAGTGTTTGTTGTGATTTTTTGGTAGTTTTACTAGCAACAAGTTCCCTGGAGTTTCTCAGCTAAGAGATTCCTAGTTACCTATGCCAAAGAGACCCTAATAAATGAATGCAACGCCCGAGGGACTAAGATCAATGAAGAGGTACATTCCTTGGGTTGGGCAGGTCGAGGGGAAGAGAGTTGGTGGAAAATCAGGATAGTTATAGGAGAATACCAGGGGATTGTGAGTTTTATGAGTTGTGGGTGGATAGAGACCGGCCTCTTTTGTGGATTACTAGCCTCAACTCGGGGGTGACTTGTTGTTGAGATTTGGAACAGTAAGTCTATGGTTGGGTGGAACGTCCATCCCAAGTAGTTGGTTGTACAATTGTTTATAAAATATAAGCGTTTTATATTGCTTATGTTGTATTATGAGCTTATTTGATGTGCATGAACTCTGTGTATTTGGGAATGATTTATATGTTATTGAAATGAGTTGTTAGTTGCATTTCATATCTATTTTATCATGTTGTAGTATGTAATTAATTATAACAGACAATAGCTAAATCTAATTTTAATTCATAGCTGAAAGCTACACAAAATTAATTTAATTAACTATAAATTTTTGCTATTTATGAGTAATCTGCACAATAATGTTCCAAAACTGGATGAGGAAACATTACAAGATAAATTGGAATTTATATATTACCACAAACTAAAACTAACAACAAATGCAAAATAACACACAAGAAAATGTAAGATAACACACAATAAACCTTCTTTCAAAAAAATACCTTAAACAAACAATAACTTATCTCAAAATAATATTTCAAAATGATTACTACTTTAACATTCTTTATTTAAAAAAAAATACCTTAAACAAAAATAACTTATCTCAAAATAACCTTTCAAAATGGTCACTACTTTAACATTCACTTTCAAAATGGTGACTACTTTAACATATACCTTAAACAAAAGATAACTTATGTGAAAATAACCTATACACTTAGAATTGTTTATACTATATAAAAACCTTTAGCCCAATCCACTTTTGCCCAAGCCTATCTTCTCTTCTCTTTATTTATAGGTTTCACCCCCACCCAATTGGCCAAAATGCAATATTACTATGCTTGAATTATTAGAAGAGTAGTGGATATTGAAAAAAACTTAACAACATCAATCGTAAAGATAGTCATAAACTCAAATAAATGTAGAAACCTATCATAATCCCCTTGCGTTTATAAAAAACGATACTCATCATTAAGCACACAATCACATACTCATTATTAAGCACACAATCACATTATTATTAAGCACACAATCACATTAAAATGAGTTGTATGTTCAAAAATGACGAACATATAAATTAATAATGTTCACAATACATGTAATCCATATATAATGGTTAAAAACGTGAGTTTTTTCTTAAGAGGTTATAAGTTTAAATCTAAAGAAAATAAGGTATGTACACTTCCATAAACTTCAGCAATCAAATCTCTACAAAAAAATCTCATACACCAATTTAATATCTAACTTAACAATAACCTTAAAATTAAATTATTATTATTATTACAATAAAATAATATACATAAAAATATACAAATAAATTAATTTCTACATAACTCTCTCTATGCTTAACAATATTTATCCTCATCTCTCAAGAGACTTCATATATTCCATTTTGTTTACCACTCACTTTTCTTTATGTCCTTAAAGTCTTCCTCCTTAGCCTCGTGTATGGTTTACGTACTTATTCTCGTTTTAGCATTTTCACCTTTCCATTTCCTCAATGTTAAATTCTTATACCTTTCCTTTCGTCCTTGATTTCCAGCCCATCTTTCAGTTCTATTTTATCTTTATTTCAATCCCCTTGTTCACTCTCACTTACGTATTTGTAATGGTGCCTTTTTACTTGTTTTTTAATTAATATTTTTAATTGCCTTAATGAATATATTTTATTTCCTTAAAAGTGAGATACGGACATTCCTCCTTTCCATTTTAATTCAACATACTTAACATGGTTTTATTCTTATATATATATATAAAGGGTTTAAGATTATAATTCAACATACTTAACATTTCTTTAAAAAAAAAAAATTATATTTTTATTCAACATACTTAACATTGTTTCTTCTTTTAAAAAAATTATAAGATTTTAATTCAACATACTTAACATTGTTTCTTCTTTTTAAAAAATGTATAAGAATGGTTTAAAATTATAATTCAACATACTTGACATTTCTTTAAAAAAAAACAAAAAAACAATGTATGAGAATGGTTTAAAATTAATAGGATTTTTAAAAATGAATAAATTAAGAAAAATATAAATAACTAAAAAAAAATGTATGAGAATGATTTAAAATTAACAAGATTTTTAAAATGAATAAATTAAGAAAAATATAAATAGCTAAAGTGAGATGATGTTATTTTTATGTAGATAGACATTTTTCTATTAGAAATTATGTGTCAGATTATAGTACATTTTAAATAGATAGATGGCATATGTGGTTAGGATTTACTGAAAGGAAGAATATTCGTCGTTGTGTTCCATAATAAAAGGTTGTGATTCTAGAGTGCATTTCCTAAACTTGTCGTTAAGGATTAGCAACTATGGTTGCCATGTCATGCATGCCCTTTCCCATTCCAAACAGTTTCAACATGTGGTAGGTAGTGGTGAATATGTAACACTATATGTAGGGGATGGCAAATATGTAACGTCCAATGGCCTACTCCCCACTATCCATTCAACTATGGAGGAGGGGATTAGCACAAGTGACACACACCCACTACGGCATAATAAAATTTTTGCTTTTCCTCAAGGGATAGAATCCCCGAGGTCCTACGGGGGCCTAGCGCAGGCTAGTTCTTCCCTATTCACCTCCCTATGATCGTGGGTTAGGACCACAAACCAAACAAACCAGGCACCTTTTCGTGTTTCGCGACTCAGCGATATAGTGAGTCCAATCTTAAAGGTAGAATGGCGATGTCCACCTCCATGTGATCGTGGGTCACGACCACAGGCCGAACAAGTATGGCATCCTTTCGCTCTTCGCGGCTCAGCACTAAAAGAGTGTTGAGTCTTTCGACTCTGCAAACCCCGACATAGCGAAGCGTTGAACCCCGAAAGGGCTAGCGAGTACAAGATTCATGTTTGGGTCTTGTCCTCGTGACCACTTTCCGTGACCCCACGCTTAAATCGGCAAGGACCTTACCAGCCCTTCGCGATTCGGGAAATCGCGATGCATGACTTCTTCCTTTCCCATTCAAATCCCCGAAATCCGCGAAGTCTCCCAAGTTTCCCTCCAAAGGAGATCAACGGCTGTAAGCCTCTCCTGATTCGACGATTTGGATCCTTTCAGGATTTCGGTGCCTGGGGGTTCGAGATGCAACGATCCCAAAAACTAATGTCATGCAAATCTCTGAATTTCAGTATGGGGATCCGTGTAGGAGATCAACGGCCCTTGATAGTATGGATCCAACGGTCCACAGGATTTCAAAACTTTCCCTGAGCTCTGACCGCTCACCACGCGTCTCCCTTGATGGACGGTCCAGATTCCTTTGAGACTTCTCTTTGACACTTTTCGCTACTCACAACCTCGCAGGTTGAAGCGTCAAGCTCTCGTGCTCTTCTTCTATGAAATCCC
>JASDQU010028935.1:0-15534 GCA_032191745.1 Picea mariana | reverse complement strand
ATATATATATATATATATAACATGTCAAAATCAACCAATTAAATTTAATGCTTCAAATATCACCTTAATATGTCCCATCTTTGGTAGATGGCATTTTTTAATTTACACATCAAGCTAGATGGCATTTTGTCAATTTACACAATGAGGGATAAGAACGTGTCATGGTCCACACGACACTACTTAATCACTATGCATATTCGATGTACTTTAAAAGGACAAACAACTTTGGAAAATATTTTGGACCTAGAATAAATACAAGTTAATCATCCATGTAACTCTTATCATAGCTTAAAACATGACCACATTTTTAAACATGTGATATTTTTCACATATGTTAAAATAATATACTTTTTAATATATAATATTTTTCAATTACTTAAACATACGCAAGGAAGTAAACATGTAAGCCACAAGATATATGGCAATTACTCCATTTTAAAAAAGTAAATTACAGAATATGCAACTCTCTTTTCAAAGTTCTTACTTGAGTACAGCTAGATCAAGTAGAGCTTTTGGAGATTGATTCCTTTGACCATAAGGATGAAAAGAAAGAAAATGTTATTTTTTCTTTACCATTTTGCCCAAAGATGTGAGAAGTCATCCAGCCTTAGCAACCGACATATTTCTTAGGCCAAATTCAATGTTTAGTGCACATTGAATGTGATGCTGCTCCAATACAAAAGATTGGTCACTAAAGGGGGCAAAGTTAACTAAATGTTTAGTGTATGTTGAATGTGATGCTCCAATACAAAAGATTGATGAGTAAAGGGGCAAACTTAACTAACAGCATTTGCGCCCAATAAGTATAACAACTAGTCAAAGGCATTTAACAATTATACCTTTCCTTCTTAACAGAAGGAATACTACGCAATTTGTGAAAGCAAAATAGATAGCTATGGGGATCGCTTTCAAAAGTAGTTGTGCAAATGTTGACCTTAAAGCTAAGACAGTAGATTCAAACTATTTAAAATAAGATAAGATAAAACAAAATAGTAAAAGAATACATTTGTAAAACTATGTAATCAAAATGAGTTGTTTATGGATAAGTTTTAAAGTTAATTTTATCCCATAAATGCTTTTTATGTAGAACATAGATTTCTCTATCATGAAAAGAAGGAAATTCTTCATGTCACAAGATAGACAGGAAATTCTTCCTGTCACAACAGGAACAGTGATAAAAATTGAAAAGAAAAATGATTTAACCACCAATGACAAATAACAATAGTGTCCTCAAAGAAAAGCTTCAGATTTGAGAGGACCTGGTTTGTTTAACCTTGGGCGAGAGTTGTGTTCGAAAGGTTTCTGTTTGATTTATATAAAAAATGAAAAACATGGTCAAAAGAGAAATGATCACCGCAGCCTCTGGTCCATTCAATGTGTGAAATCTTGAAGAACACTCAACCTTGAGGATAAGCAGAGAAGCACGTGGAAGCAACTAATTCAACCCTGCTCCCACTGACCCAAATTGGGAAACACATCAACGGAATCTCGAGGCCGTTGAAAAAAAATGTGAAGCGGAGTAATGACTTCAGAATTACTTTTAAGTGGTGAATGGATTCACAAGTCATACATGCACCATCGAGCAATGAATTCACAGGATTTTTTTCTATTTTCAAAAATCTGCATATATTTCAGAGCATAATACCAACTATTGCAATCCCAAAGCCCAGCCCATCGTGCGTGGCAACAATTCTTCTTTTCAAAAAATAGCTATTGTCAAAAAAAAAAATCTATTATCTACTCCGTATCCGCCATCACGTGCTGCTGTTAGTGGTAGTACGTAGCTAACTTTGCATGTCCTTAATCTTAATACATGCACTGATGGCGTCTCTAATGATATCTTGAGTAGCAAGGAAGCCAGCTGCTGAGCTGAGGATTAATGATTTTCTTTCTCTACCACAGGTACAATCCCTCAAGACTGCATTCACACTTGGCTACTTGTTTCATGGAAACAGACACTTGTGTTGTTCTTTCACTGAAAAATATATCTTGCCTTATTGTTACTAGCTCACACCGGGGGTTGACCTAGATTGGGTTTTCAAGGAGTTACTGGTTTTGTCTATATGGCTTCTGCTACTCTGAGCTTCTGAGCTCCTGTAAATTTCTATTGACTCGGAGTATTGATGGTACAATATTTCATATGGATAAGACCAAATATAGGAAAATTACACAGCAACCCTATACCACTTTATGTGAGGCTATGTTATGGATTCTCCAAGTTTCTTAACCAAACCCCTCAAAAATAGTAGTGATCATACACTTGTTAGTGTGCAAACTAATGAGCCCTAAAGTCCTAATAACATTGATAAAGTCCCATAATTCGAATCTGCCCACACCACTATATTCATCCTTACCGAGTTTCAGTGAAGTGGATTTGATCACTTATTCTCATGTCTTCACCGTTACTATTGAGTCAGAAATTCCTTGCACTTTGAAGTACAAGGTGCATAGTTATCCATAGATGCAAATTTTAAAATCCCAAGATTCGTAGATTCAATGGATCAGAGATCCACAGAAACTGTACAATACTTACAAAATGAATACACAAAATCTTAAACTCTGTAACTCATCAAGTAAATTAGATGCAGCATAACATTTTTTTGCCTTAATACATATAACAAGCAAAGCTAGGCTATGCTCTCCAGTCAAACACATTGATCGTAAACTCAATTGTTGGTAGAAAATTGTACAAGATTTCGTGCGTGATGAACTTATAAAAGTCATCACTAAACGATTTGTGTACAGAAATTCAGGTCTTCTCCAGTATTAATATTATTGTGGAGTAAGCATTCGTCATCATCCGATTTACCAACATCTGAGTGTTGCTCAGAAGAATAGTTATATTGTATTAGTCCTTGGACTAATTTTTCGATGTGAGCATCTGGTTTCTCGTCGATCTCATTCAACTTCTGACGCCTCATCTCAATGACTTTCCTGTGGGAGTTTGAATGTTGGTTGCCTACAAAGGTAGGACTTGCAGCAGGTCTGTACTCTGGCAGCAGCCTACCGGACTTGAACCTCACACCGCAGGCGTTGCAGAGTGTTTTGGGACCTTCAGGACCTGCCCTCCACTGTGGGGTCTTTTGGGTTGCACAATGACTGCATTTTCTGACTTGTATGCCAGGATGATCCACCTGCACTGCACCTTTCTTCTTCGATGTAACGTGGCTCGTCTTGGTCTTGCTAAGTTTATTTGTATTTGTAAATAGAGACTCTGCTCCACCGGCTTGTTCAGATGATTCTGAAGAAGTAGAGCCATTCTGATATACTATGCTTGCAGAGGAACTTGGAGAATTCAGTATGCGAGAAACCCAATTACAAACAGGTGCCCTTGACCTTTTGCTTCGAGCTCGGCTAGGCACGCGCAATATTTCTAAAATACAGCTAGATGAGCCCTTACCAGAGTCATGAACATGATGAGTTATCTCTGTAGGCACGTTACCAGTGGAGAAGGAGTCCTCCACAAAGTTCGAAAGCCATTCCAGCTCTGCCAAATCATCACACTGTGAAACGACAACAGAGATTAACTTAATAGGCAACTCATTTTCTAAACAATGCGGAATGGAAATGACGGTAAGATTGTTATTTGATTTTTCACCTTAGGGTTGCTCATGGAAAACTAAATAACAAAAATGGAAGTACTCCATCGAATGGGGTAGAAGAGGAAGCAGCATGACTCACTGAAACACAAAGGTCTTCCGGAGAATTGTGAGCCTTAATATCCGTGCTCACAACATTTGAAATGTGGGAACTTCTTCTGTTATCCAGCAAGGAATCATTGTTGCAACTTAGCATAGTTCCTGCCATCTTGGCGGTGTCTGTTACAGTGGAGGAATCAGCTCCGTTGGCATCACTGCATTTCTCTCCAATTGGTGCTGCAATTTCTTCGTTGGAGAAATCGAGCAGGTCATCGATTAGAAGAAAGTCCGATATTCCTCCTATGATTCCAGCTTCTGCCTCTGTCATTTTCCAGGTTTTCCTTCCTTCTAGAAATGAAGGTCCGTAGCTTGTGTCCATTTGAAGATTTGGGCTTTCCATCTCCAATATATACTACTCAACTGCTACTCGTGTTGATAACTTCGATGATTCAGATATCTGTAAACAAACAACGAAAAAAGAGCACTGTGAGCAATATTCGAAACAGCGGAAATGTGAAAGAATATAAAAGCTGCATGGTATTAATCATTCAAATGGGTTTTCGGGTAGGGATGCAGGCAAAGTCTTTGTAGCCACAGATATCAACTCAATGAAACTGTCATAAAGTGGATTAAAATTGGCAATGTATTTGAATTTTAATCTTGTAGAGTAGAGTAGCAATTACTAAACATAGTAGCCAAGCCTGCTGGATTGGATGTGCAATCATGAAACGAGCTTCAAGATTGTTATGAAGGGTAGCCAAAGGATTGGCCTTTGGGCATGAACAAGAAATACTGAAATGAGTATAAGTGTATGAATGTTACAAGGGGCAACTCCTGATTCAGAGGGCATTCAGAGATGGCACAGGTTGTATTGAGAGATCAAGCGACTCTGCTGGCCAGAAGAGATAGATACATTCATCAATTGCTTTGAAGAACATGCTATTCTTAAGTAAACAAAATGGACTTACAAGCTGGTTGAAGTGGGGCTCCTTTGACCCCTGTAATATGGGTAATTCAATGAAGTATGACTTGGGGTTAAAGTGAAAAACTTGAAGACCGAAGGAGAAGCAGCTTTGACAGGCCCAAGCCAAAAACCTTTTTAAAAATATCAAAGGCCTGGAGCTAGCTGAGGTGAGAATCAGAGCTCAACGTGCCTAAAGTGGTTCCTCAGGGTGAAGAGGCCTGAGAAGGAATCTCATGCAGACATGTGAGCAATTAACTAATCCGCCTCCTCCATACATATATATTTATTTAAAGTGAGTAGAATAGGAGGGTTGAGTAAAGATTGAGATAGGGGTCAGGGGCAATGGGACAAAAGCAAAGTTCAAAGGTCAGGAGCTTCTCTGATTCTCCTGCAATCACGTGCTTATAATATATATTAGCATCCCATGCCAAACAGCAACAAATAAAACACCCTGCCAAACTTCGAGTGCACAACAAGCAGTAGGTTGGACAGGTGGGAGTACACATGGAATAGCAAAAAGACACCACAAGAAAGAGGAAGAGATAGAAGAAGAATCATGAGCATCAGCATCATCTTCATCTCCCACTGCGTCTATGTCTATTTCTCTGTCATCACAGGAGAAGCATAATGCATTGGTTGCTTACATCCGTGAACTCTTTCTTTTTTCAAGTCTGCAGCTCCTCTTTTCAGTTATTTGGGTCGCCGCCCACCAGGCAATCAAAGGAACATTATCCAAGTCACCATATTCAGACTCTGCCCATGAGTATGAAGTACTTCACCACAACAAATTCATCGCCCAAAATCCCTACTGTCCAAGAGGATTCAGTGGATTCAAGTGTACCCAGAAACCCACCGCCAAAAAAGCATTATTACCCACATTTCACAACACACAAAACAACAAGAAGCAACACCAGCATCGCCACATGACCGACAGAGCCCACCGCACCCACACCACCTCCATCACTGCCCCGTAAGAATGATAATAATACAAAACTCATTGTGACAACGATAACGCTGTTAAAAACAACGATCTACTATCTGGATGTAGGGTTTTAGTTGTCCATTCCTTGGTCCCCACCAAGGGTTTCACTGTTAAGTGAACGTTAAACACCGTGCAACTTCCACGGATCCGAAGGTACGTCGTTTGCATCTAAAGCCGAGGCCTTATCTCTTATTCATGTAACGGTTCCCCTTCTCGTCTCCGTTGTCTCCGTTAGGGACGTGTTGTGTAGGGTGGGTAGGAAACAACACTGTAGAATTGCTTACATGACTATGAAATCTTCGCTACTTTGGTTGTGAGGGATGAGATTGTAATTTGAACAATTCAAATTGTGCATAAATTTTTAAAATTGTAAATTGGAGATGATAAGTCAAAATTTAATAAACCAAAAAAGGCTCAGATTGCATTTTGAGCAATTCAGTTCAATTCAAATTGTTCACAAACCTCTTAAATTGCAAATTGAAGAAGGCAAGATAAATTGCAAATTGAAGAGGGCAAGATAAAAGATTTGTATGTCTAATTCAGAGCAAAAACCTGTCAAAGACACCACTAAAGTTGAGTATTTGTCACACCATTAAAGTTGAGTATTTGTCAAGTGAGTATACTTTGTTTGCATGGCCTTTATGTAGGTGTGTGGATGAAGCAATAGTAGGATATCTTATCGATCTTCGTTTATTTTTATGGGGATGGTCTTTTGTGGGTGTGTGAATGAAACAATAGTAGGATATATCTATGGTCCATGGGTTTTCTCTTATTTCTATGGGGGATGTGTGTTCAGGGTTGATTGGTTGTAGTGTGAGTATGCTTGTTTGCTTGCCCTTTGAGTGGATATGTGCATTGGGATATGTGTATTGGTCTTCCCTTCCTTCTTTAGGGGATGTGTGTGGCAAAAACCTACCATAAAAATTGTCAGAATTGATTGGTTATGAGGTGAGTATGCATGCTTTCTTGGCCTTTGTGTGGGTATGTGGGGCAAAACCCTACAAGAAAAACCATTAGGGTCCACTGGATGTAGGGTGAATATGGGTGAATATGTGTGTTTGTTTGGGAGACAATATCCTCTCCCCGTCCAAAGGGAGGGATGTGTATGTGAAACAACAATGGAGATTCTCATCTCATGAGATATGTCTATCAATCTTTATCTAATAGCTCCTCCTCCTTCTCTAAGTAACATGTTGTGTGGACATGTGGTTTCAAACAAGAATACAACTATTTTGTGACATCTTAGAATTACTTTTACTATCAAAAAATTATTCTAGCTTGCACAAAATTTAAATCATAGTGAAACTCTAATCAATAGTCAAATATTTACCAAATCTTATATCAAAATTACAATTTAAAAAAATATATATTATTAATCAATTTTTCACAATATTAATTGAAAATAAGAAAACATATTTTAACACATATTTTTCACTCCTTAACCTTCTCCCGGCGGGACCAGTAAGAAGCGCGAAATTTAGATTCCAAAGTGTTTTAAGCTCTGATTACAGCGAGAAAAACATCGTGAATTCCGTGGGAGTGATTTGTCATTTACCTCTGTAAAGCGTATATTATAATTAAAAACATATTATTTATTAATATATATCTGTAAAACTGTGAAGCCAAGGGCATGTGAGCTGTCTGAGTTGACTGGGCGGCCCCAGTCGGGTGTAGCTAAAAGCAAATGGGTGGACGTTAAATGTTGCCGGGCGTCTCCGCCATTAATGACTCTTTTTTTTCCTTTTCCTTTTCTGTTACCACACCGCCCTTCATCACTGCGTAACAGTCCAATCGAACATGATTCCCGTATTCAATTCCCATCCCAATTCAATCAACGAATTCCTTAAATTACTCCAATCCCCACCCTGTCTCTGAATTCCGCAGTTAAAGCATATACACACAGAAACGCAGAGAGCAAGTCAATACACACATTTTATATCTATATAAATCTGTGGGATTTGTGAGCGGCCATGTGCGACGTGAAAATGAGGCAGTCGTTGTTCCCATTGGGCCTGCAGTGAATCTGCAGCCTTTGTCAGCCCATCCATGTGACTCGCCGTTTACCGCGGGTTAAGCCGGCTCCCCCGTTTCCAATACACAATACATTAATCCCCGGTTAACGTCGTGACCCGGACGTTCCGACGACTTTTACCAAACCGCCAAACTCAGTCTCAAAACCGCTTGTTACAACCCAAGCGGTTTCTGTCGGCAGAATTGTTTTTGAAAAACAATTACCGCCCACATGTCATGTCATAGATGATGATGATGATGGACATGGCCGTCACGGCACGGGAGCATGGCATGTGCATCTGCATGCGGCGATGGCCATGCTCACGAGTTGCGCACTGGCACCTCCCAGTGGCTGACAGCTGGCACTGCCATCATGTGCGTGTATCTAATGAACGTTTCTTTGTTTGGCCTTTTTCTTTTAATCTAATTAATAAAAACAAGCATTTCATATTTTGTTTATTATTATTAAATGGACTTTATCTGCTAACCTATCCCCACCTACTTCTCACACCAACTTCAAAAAACTTATCTGTTACCCCTCCCCTTCCTAACCTAACAACCCCAGCTCCATATCATTCAAGTAATTATGATTGTTAACGGAGTACAATCATGCGCCCATTGTTAGTACTCATCCTTTTCAAACATTAAGTGCCCATCCCTTTCACACTAGGCGTCTCGTGTAACTACTACGCCAAGCAATTGCCCTCCATTTAAATTTTAAATGTAACTTTAATGAAAACGACCACCCATATGACCTCATGCTTCCATGAAAAATCTCCTCCAAATATTTGCCAAGACACTAAAGTAGAAATTAGATAATGAGTTTACATAAATTAAGAATCATAGTTTTCCTAAGTTAAGACATATGGGAAAATCAAGATAAACAGATCAAACTTTTATGATTTGTTTTCTATGTTAAGAAAGTTTGCATGGCCAATTTTATATATCAATTTCTAAATACGCAAATATTATATAGCAAAATTGCCTTGGGTGCAAGAATTAGGTACTTGATTTTTTATTCAATTTATAATCAATTATTATTATATGATTAAAATCCTCGTATTTAATATAAGTTATTAAGTCTTTGTAAATTATTAATATATCTCATATTTATAAATGCTTTAATTTTTTTTATGTGAGAAGGGACTTTAATGTGGAGGTTGTCTTTTTGGACAGGGACAAAAGTTTGTGGATATATTTTTTAATTTTTAAATAACTGTTTTCATATAATATGTGGTACGTATGAAAAGAAGTTCTTAATAAATAATGTCCACATAACATAAAGGGAGTGGAACTTTTCATGTACATGCTTTTGTTACTAAAATCAACTAAGATATATGGTGAATTATAATTTTATAAGAAATTTCACTCGGTTTTGTGTTAGTTTTCTTTAGAATATTTGGATGGAGAATCGTTAAATGTAAAGTATAATGGAGTTTCTCGTTCTCTATGCTTTTTTAATTTTCAGTTTTTGTATTTCTTTAACTTTGAACTTTTAGTTCAAATATGTTATAGATAAGATTGGTTTGGTTTGGTTTTTAAAATATTTGGATGGAGGACTGCACAATGTCAACTACAATAAGATTTTCATTGTTTGTATTTTTTTAACTCTTAGTCTTTGCTAAGTATCTTACATATAAGATTGTGTTAAATATATAAGATGTTTATTATTTACATACATGTATCATGAAAAAAGAGAGGGAGGACAATTAAATACATATAATTGTTTTACAACTAATTAATCATTATCTTAGTAGGAGAGCAGAACACTTCAATTAATATAAGGATCAAGGTATGTAACAATCTCATTATAATCCCCAGTTTAATTAATGCTTAATGTAGATACAATATGTGGCTACGGTCAAGTGATTAATATGTGAATTATATTTCTATGTTTTAATAATAAAATGTGATGTCAGCTAAGGGGACATGGACAGAGATGGGGGTTGAATTAATCCACAAAAGGGGGGATAGTCTAGGATAATGGTCAAGAGTGGTCCAAGGGGGAGTTACCCATGTATATTAATTCAACCCATTTTCCTAAAATTGTTATTGGTATATGAACCTTTTAATTTCTAATTGAGTGTCCCCAAAGCCAATCATTGAATGTATGTAAGAGGGTGGGTGTGAGAAGTCACATCCCATAGTTATTGGAAGCATGGGGGCCTGAGTACAATCAACTTGGGGAAGTGTGTGATTCAAGCAAGCAATCCAAAAGAGAGGAAATTAATATAGGTAACTACAGTAGTTTTACACATTCAGTTGTTGTGGATGAACAAGGAAGTAGAGAGGAAAAAGAGAGCTTGGCGCTGGAACAACCATGGAGGAAAAATTCTAGAGCAAGCTAGAGCATATTGGAGTATAATTGGAGCTAAACATTGAAGAGTCGGGTTGTCAAGCCTGAAGAGTGAACTCGTGTGTGAGTTGCACTGAAACAACAAGTGTTTGTTGTGATTTTTTGGTAGTTTTACTAGCAACAAGTTCCCTGGAGTTTCTCAGCTAAGAGATTCCTAGTTACCTATGCCAAAGAGACCCTAATAAATGAATGCAACGCCCGAGGGACTAAGATCAATGAAGAGGTACATTCCTTGGGTTGGGCAGGTCGAGGGGAAGAGAGTTGGTGGAAAATCATGATAGTTATAGGAGAATACCAGGGGGTTTGTGAGTTTTATGAGTTGTGGGTGGATAGAGAGCGGCCTCTTTTGTGGATTACTAGCCTCAACTCGGGGGTGACTTGTTGTTGAGATTTGGAACAGTAAGTCTATGGTTGGGTGGAACGTCCATCCCAAGTAGTTGGTTGTACAATTGTTTATAAAATATAAGCGTTTTATATTGCTTATGTTGTATTATGAACTTATTTGATGTGCATGAACTCTATGTATTTGGGAATGATTTATATGTTATTGAAATGAGTTGTTAGTTGCATTTCATATTTATTTTATCATGTTGTAGTATGTAATTAATTGTAACAAACAATAGCTAAATCTGGTTTTAATTCATAGCTAAAAGCTACACGAAATTAATTTAGTTAACTATAAATTTTTGCTATTTATGAGTAATCTACACAATAATGTTCCAAAACTGGGTGAGGAGACATTACAAGATAAATTGGAAATTATATGTTACCACAAACTAGAACTAACAACAAATACAAAATAACACACAAGAGAATGTAAGATAACACACAATAAACCTTCTTTCAAAAAAATACCTTAAACAAGCAATAACTTATCTCAAAATAATCTTTCAAAATGATTACTACTTTAACCTTCTTTATTTCAAAAAAAAATACCTTAAACAAAAATAACTTATCTCAAAATAACCTTTCAAAATGGTGACTACTTTAACATTCACTTTCAAAATGGTGACTACTTTAACATATACCTTAAACAAAAGATAACTTATGTTAAAATAACCTATACACTTAGTATTGTTTATACTATATAAAAACCTTTAGCCCAATCCACTTTTGCCCAAGCCTATCTTCTCTTCTCTTTATTTATAGGTTTCACCCCACCCACTTTTTCCCTTATTGACAAAATAGCTAAAATTTAAACATCAAAACAATCCTCACGCCCCCACAAAATGCTCAAAAACCTCTTCATAACGTGGAATAGAAATTTGACCCCTCTAACACCAATGTGTTTACAAAATCTCATATATTCATCAAAGAAGTCATTCCATAAACATTAGATTAGTAAATTATATTATTGACACCGATCCAAATCAAGCCTCTAGATTTATCATTGTCGAATATTCCAATTATAATAAACATCATATTTACCTTGTTCAAAGTAAGAAAAAAATTGGCCAAAATGCAATATTACTATGCTTAAACATTAGATTAGTAAATTATATTATTGACACCGATCCAAATCAAGCCTCTAGATTTATCATTGTCGAATATTCCAATTATAATAAACATCATATTTACCTTGTTCAAAGTAAGAAAAAAATTGGCCAAAATGCAATATTACTATGCTTGAATTATTAGAAGAGTAGTGGATATTGAAAAAAACTTAACAACATCAATAGTAAAGATAGTCATAAACTCAAATAAATGTAGAAACCTATCATAATCCCCTTGCATTTATAAGAAACGATACTCATCATTAAGCACACAATCACATACTCATTATTAAGCACATAATCACATTAAAGTGAGTTGCATGTTCAAAAATGACGAACATATAAATTAATAACGTTTACAATACATGCAATCTATATATAATGATTAAGAATATGTGTTTTTTTTAAGAGGTTACAAATTCAAATTCAAAGAAAATAGAGTATGTATACTTCCATAAACTTTAACAATTAAATCACTACAAAAAAATCTCATACACTAATTTGATATCTAACTTAACAATAACCTTAAAATTAAATTATTATTATTACAATAAAATAATATACATTGAAATATACAAATAAATTAATTTCTACATAACTCTCTCTCCATGCTTAACAATATTTATCCTCATCTCTCAAGAGACTTCATATATTCCATTTTTTTTACCACTCACTTTTCTTTATGTCCTTAAAGTCTTCCTCCTTAGCCTCGTGTATGGTTTACGTACTTATTCTCGTTTTAGCATTTTCACCTTTCCATTTCCTCAATGTTAAATTCTTATACCTTTCCTTTCGTCCTTGATTTCCGGCACATCTTTCAGTTCTATTTTATCTTTATTTCAATCCCCTTGTTCACTCTCACTTACGTATCTGTAATGGTGCCTTTTTACTTGTTTTTTAATTAATATTTTTAATTGCCTTAATATATTTTTAATGAATATATTTTATTTCCTTAAAAGTGAGATACGGACATTCCTCCTTTCCATTTTAATTCAACATACTTAACATGGTTTTTTTCTTAAAAATATATATATAAAGGGTTTAAGATTATAATTCAACATACTTAACATTTCTTTAAAAAAAAAAATGTTCTATTTTAATTCAACATATTTAACATTGTTTCTTCTTTTAAAAAAATGTATAAGAATGGTTTAAAATTATAATTCAACATACTTGACATTTCTTCTTAAAAAAACAAAAAAAAACAATGTAGGAGAATGGTTTAAAATTAATAAGATTTTTAAAATGAATAAATTAAGAAAAATATAAATAGCTAAAAAAACAATGTATGAGAATGATTTAAAATTAACAAGATTTTTAAAATGAATAAATTAAGAAAAATATAAATAGCTAAAGTGAGATGATGTTATTTTTATGTAGATAGACATTTTTTTATTAGAAATTATGTGTCAGATTATAGTACATTTTAAATAGATAGATGGCATATGTGGTTAGGATTTACTGAAAAGAAGAATATTCGTCGTTGTGTTCCATAATAAAAAGGTTGTGATTCTAGAGTGCATTTCCTAAATTTGTCGTTAAGGATTAACAACCATGGTTGCCATGTCGTGCATGCCCTTTCCCATTCCAAACAGTTTCAACATGTGGCAGGTAGTGGTGAATATGTAACACTATCTACAGGTGATGGCAAATATGTAACGTCCAATGGCCTACTCCACACTATCCATTCAACTATGGAGGAGGGGATTAGCACAAGTGACACACACCCACTATGGCATAGTAAAATTTTTGCTGTTCCTCAAGGGACAGAATCCTCGAGGTCCTACGGGGGCCTAACGCAGGCTAGTTCTTCCCTATTCACCTCCCTGTGATCGTGGGTTAGGACCACAGGCCAAACAAACCAGGCGCCTTTTCGTGTTTCGCGACTCAGTGATACAGTGAGTCCAATCTTAAAGGTAGAATGGCGATGTCCACCTCCATGTGATCGGGTCACGACCACAGGCCGAACAAGTATGGCATCCTTTCGCTCTTCGCGGCTCAGCACTACCAGAGTGTCGAGTCTTTCGACTCTGCAAACCCCGACACAGCGAAGCGTCGAACCCCGAAAGGGCTAGCGAGTACAAGATTCCTGTTTAGGTCTTGTCCTCGTGACTACATTCTGTGACCCCGCGCTTAAAACGGCAAGGACCTTACCGGCCCTTCGCGATTTGGGAAATCGCGATGCATGACTTCTTCCTTTCCCATTCAAATCCCCGAAATCCACGAAGTCTCCCAAGTTTCCCTCCGAAGGAGATCAACGGCTGTAAGCCTCCCCTGATCTGACGGTTTGGATCCTTTCGGGATTTCGGTGCCCGAGGGTTCAAGATGCAACGATCCCAAAAACTCATGTCATGCAAATCTTCGAATTTCGGTATGGGGATCCGTGTAGGAGATCAACGGCCCTTGATAGTGTGGATCCAACGGTCCACAGGATTTCGGAACTTTCCCTGAGCTCTGGCCGCTCACCACGCGTCTCCCTTAATGGACGGTCCAGATTCCTTCGGGACTTCTCTTTAACACTTTTCGCTACTCGCAACCTCGCAGGTTGAAGCGTCGAGCTCTCGTGCTCTTCTTCTATGAAATCCCGAGACGCGAAAGTCAGCAATAGTTGACTTCCTCTTTGCACTTCTCACAACTCGCCACTTCACGAGTTGTAGCGTCAAATCTTGGCACCTCTCCTTCATGAACCCCCAAGAAGCGATATTTATTATCCTTCTCGCGTTCTTGCTACTCGGGACTTCGCAAGTCCAAGGGTTGAGCTCTCAAGCTCTTATCCCGCGAATCCCCGAGACACAAGAAGTCAACGGAACGTTGACTCCCTTCTCCAGGCGACTCGTGTCCACCCGTTAATCACGCGAGCCCCACCAGGAAATTCTGCCACGTGTTCTCGCGTGCTCGGCTCTCGGTACTTCGCTACTCGGGAAGTCGTAAACGACTCCCTTCAACCTCCGAACTCACGAACCCCCAATACGCAATGTATCGAGATGTCAGATCCCACGGCTATCCTTCCTCTTTGATCAACAGCCCGGATCATATCGTGATCTCGCGACTCGGGACTTCGTGACTCCAAGAGTCAGGTCTTCCACCTGAAAACTCGTGAATCCTTGATACACGAAATGGTTAGATCTATGCCACCCGTCCTCTTTGATCAACGACCTAGATCCCATCGCGATCTCGCGACTCGGGACTTCGTGACTCCAAGAGTCGGGTCTTCCACCTTCAAACTTACGAATCCCCGATACACGAAATGGACAGATCTCTGCCACCTGTCCTCTTTGATCAATGGCCTAGATCCCATTGCGATCTCGCGACTTGGGACTTCGTGACTCCAAGAGTCGGGTCTTCCACCTTCAAACTTACGAATCCCTGATACGCGAAATGGACAGATCTTTGCCACCTATCCTCCAACATGGATGGTCCCGATGTCTTCGGGGCTTTTGGGATGTAGTCGAGTTCACTCTCCCGCCTAAGTAAAGGTTAAGATCGACACATTATAGAGCTCCGATGGGTCCCTGGGATCTACGGTCCGGGATCCCATCGCGATCTCGCGACTCGGGACTTCGTGACTCCAAGAGCCCGGTCTTCCAACTCCAAACCCACGAATCCCCAATACGTGAAATGGTCATATCTCTCTATCTCTTCTGAGCTTGAATCACAAAGTTCAAACTCTTAGAGCTTCAGGCTCCCATGACCCTGAGACCTTAGAAAGCTACTCTTTCTTGCACAAGGGTTCCAGACCCAGATTGCATGAACCCTCAGACGGTTCTCGGGCAATTATCCCTGATCTTAATCGTGTCTCTGGTAAGGTTCAGTACAGTTACAAGGTTTATGGGGTAATTCTCGGAAAAGAGTGCTCTCAAGGGGCCTTCCCAGAATATTACAAGAAACTAAGCAAATAAGACGATTCTCGGTGGAGCGAACTCATGTCCCAGACTTAAACATTTGTGCAGAAAACAACTATGGCATGTAAGCATACACAGGCATCCATTCTATCAAACCAAACGTTAGGTAAATACTTCTATTCAGAACTATTTACAAGCACATAAAACTGAACATGCGATTATGGCATTAACTTCAAATAACACTTATCA
>JASDQU010028932.1:4406-18172 GCA_032191745.1 Picea mariana | reverse complement strand
GAATAACACCAACCCTCGGAGTAAGTGTTGGGATATTTGGATGAATTCCAGAGGGCAAGAATAACAATATTACAACAGTGAATAAAATAAAAATGCGAAAATAAATTAGAGGGTTTAACTTTAATAATGATTTGAGCCACAATCTGACTAGGAAGGAACCACAAATGACTAGGCTTGAAGATTGACAACCAACTAAGAGAAAACACAGTAACCCTCAATCCTGAGCATTAAGTCTCAAGGCGTCTCATCTAACTTACAAAGGGACCATAAACACAGTAGAATATTGAGAAGAAAACGCATACGGAGGCACAAATGTAATACATTGTAAATCCTCAAACAAAGAAAAATAAAAACGTGAAGTCTGTTCATGGAACCTCTCTTTTATTATTACATTGCACCAGAAAAAGATTACATTCATGGGATACAGAGAACATAAGGAACACAATTTTTCACTTATCTTTGTGCATAGAAAACCCCAGGTATGTGTTTCTTCTTTCCATCGCTCATAAAGATGAGCCTTACGAAAAATACCAGTCGTATACAACGCAGAGGCCATCGCTCAACAGAGTCGAGCCTTACGAAAACCATTGGTCTTATACAACGCAGAGGTAGTGTTTGTTACAGACTAAGGGGGAAAGAATGAAAACAAGGGTTACCTCGAGGGCCTCGCGATAAGAGTAATATAGGTTGGTACGCCCCATGTCACTACCATTTTAAGTCGAGGGAGGTGGAAATCCTATGATGGGAGTCTTCGCCTAAGTGTCAATTCTTGAAGGTATGAGACAGGTTCAACATTAATGGACCGAGCCAGGAGTAAATGCCTATAGGACCCGACCTGTCATCCACCATTAAAATGGTTTTCGAAACACTTAATTGTTGAGTCATGTTACTAGTCAGGTAGGGTTACTAACAATATGTTATGGTATATTTTCACTGCAATATGTTATGTATAGATACATTTCGATGCACTATGATAAAACGATATATTGTTATGGATATTGTTATTGTTATGGTATCTATATGATAGTCTATATGATAAATGATATATTGTTATGGATAGTCTATAGGATAGTCTATAGTCTATAGTCTATATTGTTTATCAGAGCTAGGAGATTATGTATAAGTGGACAATATATGATTAATGATAGTATATTACACTATGTAATGTGGATAACATATATTGACATAGATTTAGTGGATTTTCTAAGGGCTATGACGGTCATGGTCATCAACTCTTTAATACAAATAAGTGTGTGATTCATAATCCAATAACGATGCTATAATTGAAATATAACATTAAGAAACAAGTGGAGTTTAAATCTCCTTCGTCCTTTAAGAGGGATAATGACAAACAAGTAAAACTTCTATGCATACATTAAAGGAATAAGATATATTTAATGGATTATCTCTATGTCGCAAAAAATGTTGGAGATTCAAGGAACTTTAATGTCCCCTAACATTTTTTTTTGTATTTGGAAAACTTGGGGTACATTACATATGGTAGAAGAGATGAAGGTTACAACACTTGGACCTCAGGGAAAGACCAAATTTTTTTAATTATTTTATTTCTATTGAAGAAAAACTAACAAATATGTTTACTATTACAAACAAAAAAATTGTTGGTATGTTGTGATAATGTCAGCACATAATGAAGAAGAAATCATACCTGAAGAGAATCCTAATCAAGAACTTCCTAAAGAACTAGGGCATAACAATGAAGAAAGTTCATCCACCCAAGTTTTGGAAACAATGAAGAACCTCATTGTCAATTACAAGTGTTTAAAGAAGATAACGAAAAGTTGAAAAAGGCACAAGAAGACCAGTTAGAAATAAATGAAATGTTGTTATGCAGTATAGTAACCAAGAGGAGCCCAAAGAACAATGACAAAGAGGAAGAAGTTAGCAAAAGGTCCTCTAAAAACTCTAGTCACGAAACAAAAAATGAGAATAGTTCTTCTGAAGACACACACGTGACAGGAAACAAAACAACTACGGGAAGAAAAAGAAAGCAAGTAGATCCCCTGGAAGGTGAATTCAAGAAAATAAAACTGTCCACCTTTGATGGAGAATCAAAGATGGGTGAATAGGCTAAAGCATGGATACTTGATATAAATAAATACTTCCAGATTTACAACTACTCTAGTAATATGAAAGTAAGAATGGTCATTTACAACTTGAAGGGAAAAGCAAGTAACTGGTGGCAAGACCTGAAATTGTCTAAGGGATTGAAAGAGAAACAAATAGAATGGTCATATTTTAAAAAATATTTCAAGAAGCAATATTTGTCAGAAAGCTATTACAAAAAAAAACTAAGGAATTCTATGAACTAAGACTTGGACAAATGACCATGGATGATATGATAAATAAATTCCTAGAACTATTGATATTTGTACCATACATCAAAGAAGACAAAGTAAAGATACAATGATTCTTAAGCTGTCTACCATAGTCATACAAAGACAACATTGAATTTTAAAATCCCAAGTCTTTAAATGAAGTGTTTAGAAAGGCTCGGATGTGCTATCATCAATACAAACAGAGGGTTGAAATTCCCAAGAAATGGAAGGACAAGAAACATGAAAGAATGAATCATCGAAAGAAAGGCTTCCAGCCAACCCCTTTCCAAAATATCGCAAAAAGTTTCCAAAAGAAGGACTATCATTCAAACACCCAGAGAAATCAAGGGGGGAGGTAGGCCAATTAACCTAGGAGTCAATAAAGTTGGGGACATCCCCAGAGAACCATTGAAGTGTTGGGAGTGTGGATAACCTCACTTGAGGAAAATTTGTCCACGCTTAATTTCCACGGCAAGAAATTCAATCCATAATTTGCAAGAATATTCGACAGTAGGAGATATGGGAAGAAGCATGCATAGAATTAATGCAGTTGTGGATGGCAGGAATGCTGATCATCAATCCACTATCGTGGAGGTTGAAGGTAAAATTCATGATAACCTCATTTCCATATTAATTGACCCAGGATCTAGTCTGAGTTATGTTACTCCTTGTTTAGTTGAATAACAAGCTCAAGAAAGTAAAGAATGCTAAGTCCTAGTTAGTACAATTAGCAATAGGGACCAAGAGAAAGGTAACAACTTTTATTCTTGAATGTGAACTCAGCATAGACGGTCAAAGTACAAAGTTATATCTAAACATTTTACCTTTGGGATATTACGATTTAATCATTGGAATGGACTGGTTAGAGAAACATAAAGTAATATTAAACTGTTACAAAAAGTCACTTATCTACAGATATGAAAACAACACAGTTAGGACGATACAAGGGATCGGAAAACTAGTTTTGGTTAGGCAGATATCAGCCATGCAGTTTAAGAAATGTATGAACAAAGGTTGCCAAGTTTATACTATTCAGGTAACTAATATGTTAGAAAAAGAAAACAAACCCAGTCTAGAGGACTTTATAGTCCTACATGGATTTAGAGATGTATTTGTGGACGAAATACCAGAACTACCTCCAAGAAGAGAGATAGATTTCTCTATCGATCTACTACCTGGATCTGCCCTAATATCTAAGGCACCTTATAGAATGAGTCTACCCGAATTAACGGAACTGGAAATTCAGTTGCAAGAACTGTTAGATAAATAATATATCAAACCAAGTGTCTCACCTTAGGGAGCACCGGTTCTCTTCATTAAAAAGAAAGATGGGACCTTGAGACTATGCATTGACTATCGAAAACTGAATAAGATGAAGATCAAGAATAAGTATCCTTTACCCATAATTAATGACCCTTTTTGACCAAGTTGGAGGAGAAAGGATCTTCTCTAAGTTATATTTAAGGTCTGGTTATCAACAAGTCAAAATAAAAGACGAATATATAAATAAAACAACATTTAGAACATGTTACAAACACTATGAGTTTGTCATAATTCCATTCGGTCTTACTAATGCACCAACAACCTTAATGTATTTGTTGAATAGTATATTCAGTCAATATTTGGATAGATTTGTGTTGATGTTTATCGATGATATTTTATTTTACTCAAAAATGGAAGAAGAACATGAAGAACATCTAAAAATAGTATTGTAGACCTTAAGGAAACATAAGTTGTATGTGAAGTTTCATAAGTGCAACTTCTACCAAAGAAAGATACAGTACCTAGGACACGTGATATCCAAAGATGGTATTGCAGTCGATACAAAAAAGATAAAGGCCATTATGGAATGGCCTATCCCTAAGGATGTAGTAGACATCAGATCATTCATGGGAATTATCGGTTATTACCGAAGATTTATCGAAGGATTTTCTAAGACCGTGTATCCAATTACATCCCTACAGAAAAAGGGAATAAGATTTACTTGGTCACAAAAGTGTTAGGACAGATTTGGTAAATTAAAAAAACTGTTAACTACAACACCTATCCTAAGGGTAGCGTATCCTAATAAATATTTTACAATTTGTGTGGATGCAAGCAAAGAAGGCTTGGGAGGGGTCCTAACATAAGATGGACATGTCATCTGTTACAAATCACGGAAACTAAAATAACATGAATGGTATTATGTTACACATGATTTGGAATTAGAAGCAGTAATTCATGCTCTGAAAATGTGGCGACATTATTTAATGGGGAGAAGGTTTTTGCTACTAACTGACAACGGTGGTGTAAAATTTTTATTCAGTCAACCAGATCTCAATGCAAGGAAAGCAAGATGGCTGGCCTTTTTAAGTGAATTTGATTTTGAAGTATGACACATCAAAGGTAAAGAAAACAAAGTTGTATATGCTCTAAGTCGGAGAACTAAATGACTTTATGAGATAAGTGTTAGCAAAGAAGAAAATGACATTGAACAAAGAATAAAATCTGCAAGTAGTGATGACAAAAAGTACATCAAAACAATAACAAAATTGCAAGGAAATGCAGAAAAATTGAACAAAACAAATATGAGTTTAGATAAAAATGGGCTACTAAGGTTCAAAAACAGGTTGTTTGTACCTAATTCTATTGATTTAAAATCAATAATTCTTGATGAATTGCACAAAATGTCGTATTCTAGTCACCCAAGATATCAGAAAATGATAACATCCTTAAGAAAAATGTTTTATTGGCCTAACATGAAGAGTGAAAGAGATGAATATTTATCTAAATGCTTAGATTGTCAACTGGTAAAGGCTGAACATTGACGTCCAACATGTCTGCTACATCCTCTGCCTATACTAGAATGGAAGTGGGAGATTATCTCGTTGGACTTCATCTCAGGTTATCCTAAGACTCAAAAACAAAATGACTCGATTATGGTAGTGATTGATAAACTTAGCAAATCTGCACATTTTATACCTATGAAATCTACTTATAAAGCAATTAATATTGCTGATTTTTTTATGAAATAAATATTTAGATTGCATGGAATTCCTAAGATGGTGATCTTCAATAGAGATGTCAAATTTACGTCAAATTTTTGGAAGTAATTTTTTGCAGGATTGGATACTAACCTAAATTTCAGGATTGGATACTAACCTAATACTGAGTGGGAAGAGTACCTACACTTAGTTGAATTTTCTTACAATAATGGCTATCAAACATCAACTAAGATGAGTCCCTTCGAAGCATTATACAGAAGGAAACACACAACCCAGATTAGCTGGGATAATCCAGTTGATAGGCTTATGATGGGACTGGAAATGCTCTAGGAAATGGAGAAAATGGTAAAATGAGTACAACATAATTTAAAGGAGGCCCAATACCGACAGAAAATCTACGCAAATTTAAAAAGGAGACACCAGGAATTTCAAATTGGGGACCATGTATATCTGAAAGTCAAAGCAAGGAGGAGCTCTCTAAATCTAGGAAATTGTTCAAAGTTGGTGCCCAAGTTTTGTGGCCCCTTCGATATTTTAACTCGAATCGGACATGTGGCGTATCAACTAGCACTTCTTGCAAAATTAAAAGTTCATAATGTTTTTCATATTTCCTTATTAAAAATGTATATTCATGATCTTACTCACATCAATTATTGGAACATGGTGCAGGTGGAACCAGAAAGCGAGTTCCAAGTAGAACCTTTGCGCATTCTGGACAGGAAATAAATAGTACTATGGAACAGAGCCATCACCCAGGTAAAAGTGCAATGGAAGCACTCTAGCCTTGAGGAGGCCACTTGGGAGCTGGAGGAAGATTTGCGAAAATCTTATCCAACCCTATTTCGAGATAGGAATGAACACTGAGGACAGTGTTGCACTTAAGTGGGAGAGGATGTAATTTCCACAAATTTTAGAATATTAAATTCTAAGTGAACTTTGAAATAAATTTCTGTTTTTGGAAATTTTCGATTTGGAAATTATTTTCCATTTATGGAAAATCTGAATTTTGAATTTTGATTGTTGTAATTAATTATTTGATGATTTTTGGGAAAATATTTGACTTTCCCAACTAACCTATTTTATTTTGAGACATGTGTAAGACAAACTTTTAATAAATTAAATGTTGGAAGACGAATGGAACAACCAGGTTAAAAATAGCTAACCATGACTCCATGAGTGGGGAATAGGTTTGAGTTACCTCAAGGATGATTTTTATAAGTGGAAGATGTGGAATTTGACCACTAGCAACCCCTAAAAATCAGGGATTTGTAAAGATGTGAATTTCCCCAAGGAGGGAAGGAAAGACCTAGACATACAGATGCATACTTAACAACATATGGAGGAGGCAAGACGTTGCTTAGTATGTTGGGGAAAAGAAAGTATTTGTTGTTATGCGAACTATTAGTGTGAGGCAAAATATTTTTATGATTTGTGGATGGTGACTATAGCTAAGGAGGATCATTCATTTTTCCCTTATGGACTCATGGTCAGGCTAGGGGGTGGTTGTTTTGTTCTATGGTTGGGTGGAAAGTGGTTGTTCCATTTGTATTCCAGCATCGGTTTTCAGATATGTATCTCAGCTTGTATTCTTTTTTCAATGTTATATTTATGGTTATCATTTATTAGGAATATGATTGACTGTGTATACATAAGTGAAATCAATTCTTAAGGGACTGTATGATCATGTTTTACTATAGATTATCATAGTTAAATAATACTGGAAATATTGGTTGTTTGAAATGTGATGGTGGTACATTTGTGGTGGGTGAATTGAAGATTCTGCGACATCAAATCGACTTGGTAATTCAGTAATCAAACCCTCCTTAAGTATTATGTGGGGACATCAAACATCCTTAAGTATATAAACCCTCCCATACCTTCAAGGAAACTATCTAGTCTAACCATGTCAAATTCGATGCATAGTACTGCAAGGTTCTGTAAGAATGTATCACAAGGTTTGAATTAGTACCACTAACCATGTATCAGAAGGTTATATAAGAATATTATATCACAAGGTTTGAATTAGGAAACTATCTAGTCTAACCATGTCAAATTTTGATGCATAACCTATACAAAAATGTTGTACCATAAGGTTTGAATTAATACCGTGTCGGTTTCTGTAAGAATGTATCATAGGTTTTTAAGCCCAAAATTAATATTTGATATGAGTGACACAAACAAAAAAAGTGGTACCCTCTTTAGTAACATGGGATATACTCTTTTCCAAGAGATCGATTAGGGTTAAGAAGGATCGATTCATGTTGAATCCATTAATAGAAACCCAAAATGGATCTATACTGTCTTGGACATGTAAGGAAGTATCCTAAATGATTATGGATATAATAGAGAGTTTGCACCCCTAGGTGGACCTCTAAATTTAGGAAATACCCCAAATGACTTCCCTGAGGGTCAAAATGAACCAAACTAGCAACCAAGGGATAGAGGCCTAGAAAGAGAAGGCAACCAAGAATCGCATCGAAGTGTTATATATCCCTAATAGGTCGCATATCTAGGCTATGGTAGGGAGGAATCAAGAAAGGTGGTCCATCATTGAAGAATTGTCTAGAGAGATATTGGAAATATGGAAATACAGGTTGGCATTGATGTCAAATAGATGAGATACACTACTGTTCATTGGCATTGAAAAAATAACAACATTCATTAAGGCACTATGTCACTACAGTGCAACAAGCCCTATCATGGACAAATCAAGATGTATGTGGCATACAAGAAGATGAAAGAAGACAAAGTACATGCATGTGATGATGATTGTTGAGTAGAGAAAGGAAACATTTTCCCTTGTGTTGTGTATGGCATGGAAGAGATATTTATGGTTGATTGATCATTGGATGAGGTGCATGTGCTACTTTATAGTGCATAAATTCATCAAGTAGAGAGAGAAATGGGTTGGGTTGAATGATATGTAAGCATGTAGATGGTTTCTTCACCTTGGTAGTCTCATATCCCAAATTGAGGGTGGAATCTACACTAGAAGACTATGGTCGGGCAATGAATTGTTTTTATGCAGTGAGTTTCTTGGACCATCTCTTGTTAAAAAAACAATTGTTCTCTCTTTTAATAATTCTGCAATTTTATTATATTCTCCATCATGAACTGACGTTGTATTCATGCAATCTATGTGTATGTGAATGTTCTTAATGTTGAACATGGGCATGGTTTCCSTGAAATCATTAAGAATTTGTTGAATTGTTTCCACTGCATTTTAATAATTATTCTAAGCCTTACTAGTACCAAAATATAATATTATGGCAAATGGGTTTGTTATCAACATGGAATGTTAATGAAATGAAGTGGGTTTTCCTTCTATCGTGGAGAATTTCATTGATGGGGAAMAAAATTAAGTGTGTGGGTTAAGTGCATCAATTAGATACATTGGTCAATTGTGTGAGTTAAGTGCATTAATTAGCTACATTGGTCAATTGTGTGGGTTAAGTGCATTAGGATATTTGGGTGGCTTAGAATAGTGGTTTTGGGTTAGTGCCTTAGTGGCCATGTTTGGAATTAGGAGTAATTAGCACATTAGGGGTGCAGGTTCTTGGGTTGATGTGATAGCTACATCCACCCTTAATCCAACACTAACATTAATAGTGGTTACTTCTGTTCTCTAGTTGCATGCATTAGGTGCATGGGTTGTGTGTGTGGGTAGGTACATAAATTAGGTGCATGGATTATAATTGTAACTTGTGTCTGGATTAGTATGTTGATGGATTCAATGCATGGGTTAGCTACACATGTCAAATATGTAGTGGCATCCATCACAATGTTGATGTGAAGCAAAATCCCCAATTTGAGATATGATAAAATCCAAGATTTCCAAAAAACCGTGCCAAGGGGAGAGGACCAAGACAATGCTAAGCCAACCCCATGCATACAAATTCCAAGAGAGAATGGTATAGAATAGTTATAAGGACTAGGGTGGATAACTAAGTGAATTGTGTTCTGTTTCATCCATCAAATGACCAAGTTCCCCATGTTAATTTCTCTTTAAGAGACCCAAATGAGTGGAAATGAGTTTCCACCCATAGGTTCGACGACCAAAGCCAAGTTCACCAAATCCAACAACACAATAACAATTAGTTCAAGAGAGAACCCATAGATGGAGGCACAACATTGGAAGGGATAAGACAAAGGATCAACATAGAGGAGGAAGGTTTCTCTCATGAATGACACAAGTTCCCAAGGAATGTGATTGCATTTCAAGTTATTTTGAGAGGGGTGGAGGTACAATGCCCAACTATAACCCATCATGGGATGTAATTTCCCATTGAGACATCATGGGTGTGAATTAACTTGGCATGTAGTTGGGTTTCACGAGTGTAAATTAATTTTGAATGTAGTTTCACTTTCTCCCTAATCGCAAGGATTTGCAACAATGAGGACGTGTTATTTTCACACTATCCATCTAGGCATTCTAAACAATGCAACATTACCCCAACACCATCGATAATTTTCCAACAATTGGCTTTGTCCCTAGTACCACAGGCATTAGACCTTACACCAAAATCATTGTTATTTGTTTGATGGAATATTTGTATAGGGTTATGAGTGTATCAGCCTTGCCACTACTCTCGATGTTCCTAATGCAGACTCTACTCTAGTGTCATGATATAAATCTTGCGATTGTTGGGTATTGACACTTGTTCTCGGTGAAATAATATTTTAACACTTGTCGAGGTATTGAAACTTGTCCTAGATTATTATTATTATGATTATAATATATATCAATTATATATATTATATTAAATAATATATAATTGATATATATTAATTATATTAAAAACAATAATAAAAAAAACATAAAAAACAAAAAAAATAACAAATTTCAAACAAAATAACAAAAACAAAAACAAATTTCAAATTGCATAATGATCCCATGCCCATTCACACACAGCAACACTAGAGAAAATCCCCCCAAAACCCCACCATTATAGCCCAATGAGAGGGAGGAGAGAACCCTGTGCAGTGGTGCAAAACCCCCAAAACCCGACCGCCATTCGATCAAGCCCAGCGAGAGGGAGGAGAGAACCCCCATGCAATGGAGATAAGGAGGCCCTACACCACAATGAATTGTGCCAGTCCAGTCCATCACACTTGATCAAGTGACATCAATACTAAGGGAGAGGGTGAGGATGGTGAGTACCTCTGCACACTTGAATTTACATTGCTAATTCAAAATTAGTATTTTTGTTTTTAAAAGTTTGGTTAGTTCCATTTTTGTGTTGGAAGGAGATGGAAATCTCACCTTCTTCTCCCCTGCCCATACTTGCCTCAAACCCTAGTAGTCTCCCTCGCCGAGACACCAAAGGAAGGATGTGAATTTGATGGTTTGGAAATGAGAGTGATCACTAGTCTGACATATATATATAAATAATTGATTCTTCCCCTCTCACGAGGTAAGCTTGTATCACTACTTAGTTATCCAACTAATGCCATGCCTCCACTTGGAAATTCTAGGCATCTCCATACCAAAAGAGGAGAACCAAGTAGTAACAAAAACCACCTGGTTCGTATTTGAAATCCATGATTTTATACTCTCTCATGCCATTGGAAAGGTTCTTAAAACCTAACTGTCTTCTTAACTAAATATTACAGGGCCTTAGATATATTTTCCAATGATTTATCAACCCAAGTATTGATGTAACCCATCATGGGTCCCATTGGGACCTCCTATTTCACACTTAAGGAAAATATTTTGTTATGGACTTTCCTTAATTCTATGCATTGCTCTTGAATCAATCAATCATTCTGAGAATTCTCAATAATTAAATCACTAAGCCATCATTTTATCTCCTTTTTAGAGAATTTGGTAAATCATTGATTTAAAGAGTTGGTCAAATAAATAATTTTGGTGTCAAGGACAAAGAATTTGATCATCAATTCCCATAGATCCATCAACAACTTCAATATTTTTTCAATTTTGGTTGCAATTGTCTCCCTAATCCACTAAAATAACCCTTGGGATCATTTTGTTATGTAAATTATCTTGGGATTGTCTTCAAGTTGTTCATATAGTGTCCTAATGGCTAATGGTTACATAAACAATGGTTTAGGAATCAATATAGATTCCAAAACTGTTATCCTCTTTTTTGTTGGTGTATAAATATGTTCAATGTATATCTTACACTCATTTATATGTCAAATTTGGGGTTCGTAATCAAAAGAGTTGTTACACTGTATGTGCTGAGAACAGATAACCTACCTAGGTTTGTTGTATATAGGAAATAAGTAATAACATAAAAACTATGTTTCTGAGATTTCTAAATACTTCAAACACCTTTGAACTTAGAAGAGAAAACTGATATTGAAACTTCTGCAAACAAATAGTCAATCAAAAGATTCTATCTTAGAGTAACAAGTCTGCTCATTCCAATCTTATGAATTAGAGAGATGAAATTAAGAAGCTTGTCTCCTGTAGTATTCAAAACAGTAAATAACAATCAAATCCAGTCACTCTTGAAATTGAAATCAATTCCAGCTTTATGCAATTCAAACAACTAGTACAAGGAATAGTCAACATAGCTGAGAGGCTTCATTATGGTGCATGAAGAGGAGATATAAAGTCTTCTAGTTCCTTGATGTACCAAAACTACTGCAATCATAAACTCAAGAATCAATCCCACGCTTCAAATAATTAAATGGCAATCTCCACTATTTGAGAAGGAAATACCTATTTGATCTAGCACCTGATTATTCACACCAACTTAGAAATAAATAACTCAATGTTGAACTCCTGAAATAGATTAAATATCATTAACACACACTAATGTAAAATAATCACACAATCACACAAAACGTATATAGGGAGGTTTACCTTGGTTGGGGCAGTGGGCCCTTGCCGGACCAATAAGGACCCTCTTAAGAAAGTAACAGACAAAAACGTTTTACTCATACTCAGGAATTTGCATAATAGATCTTTTTCATTAATTCATGTGGTAAATTGGATCAACAATTCTTCACTTCATACATAGAAATGATATGTATTATCTAGTTTTGATAGAATACTTTGTTACATTATGTATCATCCACTTACATTATCACCTATTACAACGTCCCTTATATAGAAGGTAAGTTGATACTATCAATATCTATGGATAAACATTAAACAGTTTCAAAGATATTACAATTGATATTTACATCAGGAATCGAATCCATCCTCATGACACAAAGTGCATGAGTGATGGAGTCCCTTGTAATCTGGAAAATTGATTTGGAAGCTTCGGTCCAACTACCTTCTCRAAATTTTCATTATCATACTGGTCCAATTGGTGCATTCTGGAAATAGAGGTTTTGGTACCGGAATACACACAGTCGCGAATCTGGGTACCAGAATGGATACAGAGTAGATAGTGTCAGAATAGCGCATGACTCGGTACCAGAATGGATGTGGAGCAGATAGTACTAGATCAAAACTTCCTTGGGTATCAGAATATATTTGGTATCGGAATGCACGATGACTTGTAGTACCGAAATGGCGCAAGTACTGAAATAGGATGGTCATAAGTCAAACCATTAGGACTATACAAAATAAAACATTTTAATCGAATTAATTCAAGAAATTTAAACAAAACATGCTTTAAATCATCAATTACCTCTTGTGAACATGAACAAGGTCATTAGGTATATGTTTTGGAGGAGATAGTCAAGTATAGGCTTATAACATAGGCAAAAAGGGCTCGGATACAAGGTATGATACAACATTATACATGTCAAAATGGGGACTCAACATTCCCTCATGCTAAAGGTATTGCATTTCCTCATGCAATCATCAAAAACTGATATCCAAAAAATTATGTCATTTCCTTGGTTGCAAGATATTAAAACCAGACACTTCATTCCTCAACTCCTTATTAATCACCCTGGTGTATTGGATTAGTCGTAAAACTTTTTTGAGTTTAGCAGAGACCTCTACATGTTGCTCTTTCAACTATGCATTCTCTGCCTTGATATGCCTGTCCAATACCTTGTACTCTTCAATTTCTTACTTCAGCTTCTCAATATTTTCTATCAATTGTTGTTTGTTCAGGGACTTGTCTGGGTTAGATGTGATTCCTTCCTTAGTCACCTCCTCTCAGGATTCTTTTTCCTTTCTCAGACCCCTCAAAGTCTTTGTTACCAATCCTTCCATTTCACTTATTGTTACCAACCCTTCTGTCTCACTTACTATAGCTCCACAACCACTTCCTTTTTCTGGAGAACTTAGAATATCCATGGGATCTCCTTGAAGATAAGGTATATTTGGAATTGTCACCTACTTGGCCATGCTTCTAGTGGTCCTTTGTATGGGGAGTGAGACTTAGATTTTTTGACAGGGGTAGAAATCTCCTCAAACAGTTTCCTCCTTTTTATTTGAATGATGGTGGTAGGCCTGGACACTTGTTTCTCCTGTGTCATTTTGACTTTCATCTTGGGGCCCTGAGTTGTAGAT
>JASDQU010028930.1:0-16097 GCA_032191745.1 Picea mariana | reverse complement strand
TTGTAGATAACAAATGTCCTCCTCTCCCACTCGCTCAGGGCATCTCTGCCAAAAAATAAATCAATTATATCAAATGAGTGAAAAGTAGGAGAGGGTATGTAGATAAATCTGTTAGGGATATGGATGCTCGTTGATAGTGGATCAAGGTCTGTGACATCGGGGTGACTCCGTCGGGGCTATGGACGCTCGTTGGCAGCGGAGCGACACCCTATCAAATGAATGATGATAACTAAAAGGCCTGGTGCCAGTGAATGCTTTAATCAACTCTTGTCAAAAGGGGGCATGGGTCATGGTCAAAAGGAACGAAGGTGGGATAAAGGTTGAAACCCCATAGGCGGGCCTGGATTCATGAACTGGGGGAATTTTAAACACAAGGATAGAAGGGACTCTGATATAAAACAAAACCAGTTAGGTTCTTAACCAACTTCTACATTAGCTAAGCCTGGGGAAGGAACAAAGATTATGCTTTTGCCCAGTAAATCACCATTTGTTGAGCGCTCAACACACCCTAAAATCCTTATGAGAATTTATCACTTTTTGGGTACCACTTGTTTTCTTTACTTTCTGAATTGAGTTCACATGGGAGGAATGGTTTATTTTGTTTTGTTTTCATGACTCTTATCAATCAATCCAGAGTGTCTGAACTTGTTTCATGAAACCTTGTGTCTAAAAGAACTTGACATCCTAACTAAGAATCTCCAACTAACATTGCACTTAACGCGCTTGTGTTCGACGTCAAAAAATTTCAAGTAGGTAAAGTGGCCACACATTTACAATAGTCATCGATTGTTGATGCATCATCGGTTTCGGTAGAAGGAGGAGTTGGTTTGCGTAAGTTATTCTCCACGAAGTTTCAATAGATAGCCGATCCCCATCGGCGTAAAAAAAATACGGTAATGATAAACATTGACAAAATCCGTAAATAAATCACCGATAGCCGATGACCGATGCGCTTTATCAGGGTTAGGGAAATCTAGAAGGGTTAAAACAATCGTTTTGTTTGTGATAAATAGATCATCGATCTTCGATCCCTGATACACTTTCGACATCGGGAATTTTTCGAGAGAGTCGATCTGTGAGCACTTGGGTAGGTTTATCGTTGATCGCTGATCCTTGATACTTTTCGGTGTCGACAAGATATGATCGGATTTTAGAACGTGTAGCTTAAATAAAGTCTCAATTATGATTAACACGAGTAAATGAAGATGTCGGTCTCGAGTGCCACGTGTATTTATCACGTAAGGGTGTCGTACGACTTAGTTTCATCTTGAGTCGTCTTAAGGTTTCTGTGTCCTAGTCACACCTCTAGGTCAGCCTTGCCACGTCAGCTCTGTATGGAAAGATTGATCGGTTTCGGAGATTTTGCAAGAAGATATCAACGAAAATTGTTCAAAGTAGAACCTCGACCCCTGACTCACCAGTTGGACTAGAGAAATGATGGGATGTTTTCGACACAATATACAATCGGATTCTGGCATTCAATAAACTAGTTAATTCTTCATCCTACATATGTTTCTACCCAGTGTGTCGATTGAACAACACTGATTTGAAATCGCCTATAGGCCATGTTACAACCTGCGCCCGCGCCGTCAAACCACGATCGAATTTAAATTTAAATATCTTTGAAGATCTGTCGGCATATTTAATAGAACTACACTCATAACCCAAATTGAATGGATGATGCAATAAGGTAAGTTCATCTTGTTTAAATCTCTAGAACGAATTTGAACAATTTCATTTTGCGCACAAGTTTGAATTCCATAGAATTCGAAGAAGAAAAGCAAGTGTCTAGAGACTGTGTTGATCCTCAGATTAGCAAAACTAGGTTAAATAAGCTACAAAGGTATGTGTTCAAGTTTGTTAATTCAACGGTCGTGTTTTATATATCCATCTAATTTCTTACACAGTCTCTAACTATGTTCTAGTTGCAGGTAAAATGTCGTTGAGAAATCCAACCACTAGATGCTCTCTGAGGGCACCTAAGCTGAAGGAAGCATAAATAGGTGAAGGCTCTTCGCCTAGTACTGCGAGACAATTGGAGTACGCTCCCATGATAGAGCCCGTCATAAAAACCTCAACTAAGAAATATTTTGTTCAACCTCCGGTCTTCGGGGATACATAAATCAACACTGAATCCAAAGTAGTGCTCCCACAATGGGGGAACCTTTTCAACAGAATCAATCGGGAGGAGTACCCAAAATGTATTCCACACAATGACCATGATGTAAGGGTGCTTGATGACCAGGTGTTCGCAAACACCTGATGGTCATATTTGCACATGGTAGCTTGCAAAACTCTGATTTTCCCATTGATGTAGGTTTTGAAGTGGCTAATAGACCATACAGATGTGCACAAATTATTAATCAACGATGATAATGGTGGGTGTGTCAGATGTTTCCTTCCAACAAAAGTCCAAAAGTATTACAAACTCAGAGATCCAGAGGAGCGGCTAAACACAGACTTCGTGGTGAAGTTCTACAAATTCCACGACACCAACTGGTTGATGGCCTCATGGTGGAAGGAGGACAAAAATTTTACAAACCGGAGCAATGGCTGGTATGGGACAGTCAACCTGAGGGAGCCATACATCTACTTTATGGCTCTCTTCTGCCGACTAAATGGAGAGAAGGACTGCTCCAAGTTTTCGGAAGTATGGATGCCCTTGGCATACATAGTGGCAAGCTACGGAAGCGACTTCAATTGGGTAGCGATAATTTCCAAGAAATTGAGCATCTATGTACAACATGCTCATATGCCAAAAGAAGGGGAAGAACCCGCTTTCCACATGGCCTCATACTTGCTCAATGTGATCTGTTCGAGAAATGTTTTCCCCGGCATGAACTTAAGCTAGCATGTTGCAGAGCTCCTTGTTCACATTTATTTCAACATACTATGGGAGAACATGTATAAAAAATCCTACACACTCATTTGCAATAAATTCATCGCTCGTATTCATTTTATTGTATTTAAAAAGGAGTTCCCGAGATTATCCGTAACAACCAAGAAAATGGTAGCGAAGGTAGGGCACTGGTATTTGGATGAATTCTCAATCTATATCNACATTTGCAATAAATTCATCGCTCGTATTCATTTTATTGTATTTAAAAAGGAGTTCCCGAGATTATCCGTAACAACCAAGAAAATGGTAGCGAAGGTAGGGCACTGGTATTTGGATGAATTCTCAATCTATATCAGAGTATTCGGGGCCACCGAAGCACCACATATACTCCCTGATCATGTCCCAAACTGATTCATTGTAGGAGAAATCTGCTATCAGACCATCCTACAGGGCTATAATGCCACACTAGTTAAGGACAAGAAACGAGGTTTCATTCCCTATGGTTTCCATGTGGGGTTTTATCTGGTAAAGGACACCACTCAAGAAAAAAAAGAAGGGTTGAGCCAACTTGAATTCAGGTTCCCAACAGGCCGATTCTGCAAGAATGACCCTAAAGGCCTCGTCCTCCAACATGCTTCACAGGTATCATCTTGTTGGCCATACACGCATGATAAATTTGAGGATGGAATTTTCATAGAGTGCACTCAGGACTGGGAAGAGTTAGTACAGAGGATGGCCAAACCAAATATGACCAGGTTCAAGGCCATGAGCATGGATGAACAACTGGAGAAAATAGAGCAGTCAACTCAAGAGGCCCTTAGAGCTCAGGAAGAGATCAGAGCAGTAGAGACTACAGAGGCACAAAGAAGAGGGTTGCTTTTGCTAGAAGGGGTGAAAAGAATCATTGACCAATTATAGAATGGTCTTGACCTTGTAGAGATGTCAAGGATCCCCGCCGACGACCCAATCACAAGCAGAGGAGAGACAAGTGGCTTAAAGCCAATACAACTTGAAGAAATCATCGGGCCCGAAAACCCTGAAGTTCCATCATTGCAGATCAGATCACCAGGGGGAATTTCAACCCAACATGAGATATCGAGGACACCGGGTAGGAAAAGTGTACCTAACCTCTTGTTAGACTTAATAACCATCTATGATGATGAGGAGAGTTCAGAGGGTTCCCTGGTGACTCCAATTCATATTACAAAAAAAAGGGAACTTGAGAGAGCATCTACCCTAGGTCCCGATGCTCCAATTCAAAGCCTTCCGCAGAGCGACCATGAGGTTGAACGTCCCCTAGACAATGAGTTACTCGACTTTCCGGGGACCCCAAGGGATAGATCGAGGGATGAGATAGGATTGGGAGGTTATAAAGAGGAAGTTCCATAATAAGGAATCGACACATCGACAACCGATTACCATGTAAGTACCGAACCTACCCCTGGTGCTTCAATTTTGGCCGATACCTCACCAGCTGATGAGAAACAAATGGAGGCCGAGCCATCAAGACATATGGAAGAAGTTCAAGAACCCATCCTGAAATAGGTACACATAGTCAAGAGCCTGGGAAGTACTCTAACCTGGGGAGAACAACAAATCCCTGAACCGGTTGATGAGGTTGTTGATATACAAGAGATTTCCTATGATTGAAAGAAAAAATACATCATGAAGAGAGACACTAAGAAGAGGAGGCTTACGTTGGATAGTTCGATTCTCATCAGAACAAAGGAGAAGTTGCTCAACATAGAACACGCCAAGACGTCCAAGCTTATCATCATAGGGATGGCTATCACAGATGCTACACTGGATAGAGAAAGAAGGGATGAAAAGGAGCTGGTCGTTGCACTTAAAGAGTTAGAGCATCTGTGCCATTTGGAAAATACTATCAGGGCTCCACGCAGGCCACAATATTTTTGAGAAGTGAGTTTCAAGATTCCTATGAAAAATTCACGAATGGACGACACCTTTTCACTGCAGGAATAGCCGACTTCCAAGAAGACACCCTTATGGTGGTAACGACCTATAAGGACATGGAAAGGTGGTACGAGAAGGCTCACCAAGCAGTAGAAAGGATCTACTACATCAACGCGGTTCAAAAGGGATGAGACATCGAAGAGCACGACATTCAGGTGCTAAGGGACAACAACATAGATCGGATCAAGAAAACGATCGAATACTGGGTTAAGATCACCCAGGATCCTCCGCGGGAGATTCAAGAGAAGTGGGCCGATTGCAAAAAGAGATGGGAAAAGATTAATCGGGAGATGAAAGACATCGACCTCCCATAATTCAGCTCACACGAGGACTTTGTCGATCTGCATGACATAGTCAAGCAACATGCAGAACATGAGAACGTTTAAACTAAAGGAGGAACTTTCATAAGAAGATATCCTGTCAATCACTATGTAAATCCCATCGATAAATTGGTCGGATTGAAATATTTGAAGAACCATTCCACCATCAAACTCTGTAGAGTCTAATTGGGCCTCCGTGGCATTGAGTTAAAGGGATTTAGGACCCCTCAACACCTTCATCAACCAACTAGGTCCTGGGACGTCTCCCTTGGATTGAGGTTTTACTCCTCTTAAAGAGAAAGAGGTACCCTATTGGGGTGACAATGATAGTGTTACCTCCGTGTTATGTCAATCTAAGCCTACTTGCCTTTAGGTTTTGGGCAAGTATAGATTGCGTGATAACATTTTTGGCGTCGTTTCTAGGGAATACTGAGTCAATATTCCTCAACGACACTTTTTCGTTAAGCCTTTCCCTCAAATCCTTCATCTTATGAAGCTTACCTAGAGACTCCACTGAGGGTGATTCCTTCACTCCCTTTGATATTCCTTAAGAGGATATCTGGCGAATCCACTGACCTTTTCCAAGGTGCCACCTTACTTTCAACTTTGTAATATTTCTAAGATATAGGATCATGGCTCCCTGGGAACAAGTGTATTCGACTATTGGTTTTAAAATTTTTCAAGGGTACTCACATTATTTTGATATAAAATGGTTAAACAATTCTCTAAGATTCGAAGGCCTCCCAATTACTCACATTGTAGAATTCTTGAAGTATATAAGTGAGATAGAATTTGAAGGGGAGGATGTTCTGGTAAAATTGTTCATACTTTCATTGCCGTCCCTTTTGCAAGATTATATTAAGGGTTGATGCAAAGATAAGGGTATATCATCTTTCATAGACCTCATCAATAGGTTTATTGAGTTTGTGAAACCACAATGTAGACATATGAAGATCCCTTCAAAATGTCGCAATATCCCTAGAGGACGAAGGATTCACCACTGAGATTGTGGAAGATCTCAGGGATGTGTACCATACTCAATAACAAGAACCCTCTGATATAGAAGGATATATTTATGAAGAAGTTTGTCAACCCCTTGAAGATGAGCAATATTTTTCCCATGATTCAATGGAATGCAGTAAAGAATTGGATGAAAAAATGAGTTATGAGGATGAATCACTAGTATCCGCTCCTTTGTTTGATGAATCTCTCCAAGATCCTATCTCTACTACAAAAGACGAAGAGAATGAGGTAAATCATTTTCATTTCCAGATTTTTTATGACACTTTGTTCTATGATTCAAAAGGTGAAGAAGTAAAGGATCCCTTGGAAGAGCTAGGTCCTTCATTTTTTGATGAAGGCAAAAAGATGAATAACATGACGAGTCTTGGGGATGATGCATTGGATGCTCTTCCATTTGATGAAGTCATCCAAGCCTTTGAATCTCTTGCACAAAAAAAAGCGAAGATGGTAAGTTGTTTCCCTTTCCAATATTTTTATGATGCTTTGTTTTATGATTTGGAAATTGAAGAAGTATTAGAGGAGCCCTTGGATGCATTAAATCCTTCATGTTATGATAAAGGTAGTGGCATGGTTGATAATATTGATGAGTTCATACATTTTGGAAGATGTAAGTGGGATGTGATTGGTTCTGATGAGGATCCCATTTATGATATCGAAGGATATCTTCGATTGTTTCCTTTACAACAATCATATGATGTTCCTAATAATTTTGACGCTTGGCAACAATATGATGATATAATTACAAAATTTTTCCAAGCACCCAAGGATGACCCAGTGCAATGTTCTTCTGATGATTTTCGGTCATACCTTGAGGATTTTGATGAGTATTCCTTTGAGCACTTGGATTTATTCTATGAATAACATTATCAACCGTCGTTGTGCTCAAATTTTGATAAAGGTGAGGACATTGCTTTCCTGAAGCAAGATACTTGTGACAAGGTTGTCAAGCTCCCTTCAATTGCTTTACCTCGTTATGTCACTAAGGATGTAGTTGGGGAACATGTCTCTTGTTTCAAGTTTTCTTTAGGGAAAAACTTTCCGTTATAATTCAAGGGGATGTTGAATGACTTAAGAATTTTATTATCTCAATCTTTCATCTTTCCCTTGAGAAGTTGTCACTTGCCCTCTAAGTTCTTGTTAATCCCTTTTCAGACCCCATGGAGTGATAATGTCCAAGGTAGTCAACCCTCAAACTCTTTGATCCAACCCTTTGAATCCTTGACCTCTCAGGATCCTTTTCTAAGATGGATTGATCACTTTTCTGGAAGGGTGAATTGGCATGGTTTTGTCCTCCCATCCCTCCTCTATGAGCTAGACTTTACGACTTCCTATGATATGATTCATGCTCTAACTCATGTTATTTTTGTGCTTGACTTGTCATTGTTTTGGTTTATGATGAAGCACATAGGCATGTATTATGAGGTATTGCTAGGATGGTTTCACTGGTTATATGAATACACCTAGCATTCAACCAACATGTTAGTATAGGTAGGTAGGTATTTGCATCCATTGTATATACCATTTTCATATCATGTTATCATAGTTGTAGTTGCATTTTTCCTATTGTATTGTATGTTATCATATGTATGCTCATAATCATATGCTATAATCGAGATGCTCTTATTTGTTTATTTTATCATATATGAATGAGGGGTGATATCACCACCCTAGGGATTACTGATATCTTTTGTTGAGATTTAGCAGGAACATGTCATACCATATATGATGAGGTTATCATGCGCTCTACGGTGAAGACATGTCCCCGAGTTGGAGCCAGATGTTATCCCCTAACCTAGGGATAACTAAGGAGATCACGTCTCGAGGCCCACAGGTCATAGACATGGATTATTGAGATCCAGACGACTTGAGAATCTCCCCGGAGGGCCCCTCTTTTCTTCAATGCAGTCCACGTATCACCAACAACAATATCCATCACACCAGCCTAGTCTTGAAGTAGCGGTGAGTCTTTCTCCATGAGGTAATGAGTCAGGGTATCATGGCATGTATCACTATGATTTTTGAATCACTTGAACATGTTGTATTGGATCCTTCTTCATTTCATGACGTTTGCTTGGAAATTATGATTTTTTCCTCATTCATACCTGAAAGGGTGACATGGTGCCCTAGTAAGTTAATTTTCCTTTATGATGGGTTGCTACTAGGTGGATATGTGAAAAGTCATCGTCCATCCCCTCCATACTTACCACTTTCCATATTTTTTCCTTCCATCTCCCCTATCCTTGTTTGAGCATTGGGATTGGCTACACTAGGAAGGGTTGTACCTTACCTCATGGGAAGAAGGGGCTAAAGGCCCAGAGGGTAAAATTAGCTGGAAAGAGTTAAAATCCAATGTTGAAACCTTCGAGATGATTTGCCCAGGGATCCCCAAGAAAGAACTAGTGAAAATATTCTCAGTAAGAAAAGGGGACCCATGATATAACATAAACACTCAAGGTACTAGTTTATGGATAAGAGTTTTTATCACGAGATGACCTATTATGACCATGGGCATGTAGCGGTATGACACTAACACCTATCTAGTCACCAAGCCATGATAGTGGCTCTTGGTGGCATATACAAGATAAAGGGGGTCTCATCACGAGCCAACCTTCTCATTTCCATGAAATGTTTATGGATAACGTTGTTACCTTTGGTCTTAAAACCATGACAGTGGCCCTCAACTATTTCCTTGAAGCACAATAGAAAAATAAATAAAGATAAGAGTAAAAGGCAATGAATGGGAAGGAAACAATTGCCTTTATGACAAATTGCAACTCTCCCTCGACAAAGGAACCCATAGGTAAGACTCTACATTTCCCTGTTATTACATGCACCCCATGCCCAAATATTTACCCCATGCCACCTCATACACTTACATGACTTGGAATAGATCTCATCTGGGAAACACCCAAAACTTAAGAGAAGTTAGCTCAATAGGACACCCTGAGACCTTCTCCAAACCTAACTTGTCAAATTGCATAACATCTTTGAGAATTTGTCTGGGTTAAGGGGGGTTTAATGCACATGTTTGGGTAATTTAATTATTGGATGTAATTTACATGCTATGATCCCTGTGACTTATGAACCCATGAAGGGCGTACTTATTTTTGATGCAGGACCTTGCTCGATGGAAAGGTACACATGAGGGAATTATTAGCTCGGACCTTCATGGGGGCTTAAATCCCACAAATGGATGTTGAAACCCCAGCTAGAGGTAAGAAGAGATTGTAAAGTTGCACCGGGAGAAAGAAGGATGTTGCCTTTAGAGGCACACTGGTAGACCTAGACCCATGGGATATTTCTTTTCCCACATGGACCTTATCCATTGAGGGCCTTGGACATCACCATGATAGTCCTATACGTCATCAAGAGCTAGGGTTTAATATTAGATGAAATTTATGAGGCATTGGTACATATGGACATGGTTTCAAGCCTTTGGAAGCCCAACGTTTCACCTTCCCTGCCCAATGTTCCATACTTTGGGCTCAACGTCACTCTAGAGGGCATGGAACCACCCCTAGAGTGATTTTTAGATGCAAATTAATTTTTTTTTTCCATATTTAATTTGTGTAAAAAATTGGCCAGGTAGGCCCAATAATTATGAACTAAAATTAATTTTAGGTTAAATTTTGTATAAATAAGCAAAAAGTAACATTCACTATCATAACAACTTGTCATTGGGGACAAGAGGTCTAAAATGTGCGCCCTATTAGGGTTATTGGATGAAATTGTGAGGCACCACTCTTGTTTAAGGCTCATTTTTTCAACTTGGATCAATTTTTGAAGTTTTATGGTGATCTTGCATGGTATTCTCATGATTATTCTTGGTGCAAGTAAGTGAAATCTGCATTTTGTCATCTATTGAATGGTTTATTGTATGGTTTTATTTTCTCATACAAGATTATGAAATTGCATGGTGTATTTAATGCTTGAAGTAAGAAACTTAACTTTTTATTTGCCAAGCTTTTCACTAAATTGATCTAGTAACTAGTCAAACCCTAGAGCCCTAAATTGCTAGCACTCTAAGGGTTTGCATTTGGTTATTGTTGCATAAGTTCTACTCCATAAAAAGGCTAAGAAGAGCAAGGCGCTAGGGCCTAGAAGTGCCTACACCCTAGCACTTTGTCTCTTGAGGTCAAAATCTAGGAGGCCTTAAGTTGCTACTGTTAGCGATAAAAAATACTAGGGTATTTTTTATGTGTTTTCTCCACTTTTACTTAATACGCTCATTTCTAAATTTTTTGGGCAAGGTCATTATTCTTCCATTGAGGTTTACTTTATCAAATCTCAATGAGCTCTTATCATTACTCTTACCTCAAAATCCAATCTTTTGTTAATAACCTGCAAATCAAAAATAACTTTTGGGTTAGTTTCATAAATCTTTTATTGTTGATTACTTTTCTATAATCAAAAATATGTATTTCTTTTATAGTGGTGTGTGCAAAAAAATAAACTATCCCAATGCCTAAGTTACCAGTCCTATGCTTAGTACCTAAAACAACACATATATTAACATACAAAGCTCAAGTTCCAAGCCTTTTCAATCCACTTGTTTCATCGATTATAGCCATGAGTAAATACACAAATCCCAGTGTTGAGCCAACCACAAGCCTATTCTTATGCTAAGTTGACAGGTCACATCACATATGTCAAGCCACAAGTCAACACTAAAACCTAACGCAAGTGTCCTGTGGTGAAAATCTCTGCATTTTTTTTTTAATGTTTGATAGGTTGAAGGCACCAGGCCGCATGCAAGAAAGGTTACAAGGAGTAGCCAAGTAGAAAAGGAAATCACACATCAGAGGGTTCTTCAACACCAGAAAAATGGAAACTATAGTCTCAGAGGACTTGTAGATCTCGACGATGTTCAATCGTCATCAGAAGATCATTGTTGTTGATAAATTTCTTCCCGGAGGTGAATTAGATCAAAAGAGGATTGTGAATTTTGTTGGAGGGCAAATTCGATCAGTTGGTTTTAATTCCAGTCAAAGTTTCATGAATTTTTGGTCAAATTGACAGCCATCGTTTCAGGCCTGTATTGTATTGTGTATAACTGTAGAGTAAAATGGCTTCCACAAACGCAAATCTTAGAAAGCCTATTTTTACTAAGGTTGACCAACTGACACCTGGCTCATCCGGTCACCATCTGGTCGTGAAAGTGCTGAGTGCATAACTTGTTCTTGAAAAGGGCCGCCCTGATGCCCCAATCCTTCAGATACGTATTGCAGAGTGCCTGGTAGGAGATGAAACTGGGACGATTCTTTTCACTGCAAGAAATGATCAAGTTCATATTATGAAGTCAGGAACGACAATTATCTTGAGTAATGCAAAGATTGATATGTTTAGGGGTTCAATGAGACTTGTTGTTAATAAGTGGGTTAAAAGGTGAACCAAATAGGAGCACAGGGTTATAATCTTGTAATAAATACTTGGACTCATATTTCAAGTATTTGTTTGCACGATCTCAAGTTTTGCCCACAGTATTTTTGGCAGATATGCTGTAACCAATTGCTATTGGAATGACATCATTTGGAAGAAAATTATGTACACCATGGAGCTTATAGTCATGTCCTTTCTCTGAAGACATTTGTGGTGAAACCTATGATCCTGTTACTGATTCTTGGATGGAAATGCTAAATGGTATGGACATCTTCACCTTCCATTGTTCCTTATAAAGGTACAAGCATGTAACTAGGGAAAACACATAAAACAAACTAGCTTTTGGAATCTCTGAAAGCATAAGGAGAAGTGATCTTTGAGGATGTGCAACCAGTTGATGGGTAATCAAATTCTTCTCTTCCAACAACAATAGACCCTGTCGCAATAACTATTGAAGGAAAAGCTAAATGACTCATGCAAACCATTTAGCTATGTGTAAGTATAGATGCAAAGCTTATTGCTCATTCAGGTTTAAAGGACCTAGCAACAGTTGCAGAGGTCTCAGAGGAGCAGCCTTGAAGATTTAAAAAGCTAAAAAAAAATGTTTTTTTGCAATTTTGAAGATTGTTTCAAAACAGAGCTTTCGGTGGCTTAGACAGGCTTTAATAGTTGTCCTTAGGCACCGAAAGCAGAGCTTTCGATGGCTTAGACAGGCTTTAACAACTGTCCTTAGGTATCGAAAGCAGAGCTTTCGATGGCTTAGACAGGCTTTAATAGCTGTCCTTAGCCACCGAAAGCAGAGCTTTCGGTGGCTTACAGGTTAGTATTTTGGCTCTTTAGCCACCGAAAGTGCAGAGAATGGCAGAGCACTCTTAATTTTTCCCAGATCGGGTCTTCTTATTTCCAGAGCGTGTGAGGGTGGTTTCTTATGAAGGATAACAATTAAGGGAATATAAATCATCTTTCTTTTCAAGATTTCAAGGCATATGATAAGACAAGAAGACCAAGTGGAGCTTTTCTATTTTTGGCCAAGATATTGATTGGTTGTCAAAGGAAGATTTCAGATGCCTTGTCATCACCTTGAAGGTTATTGAAGATGTTAGATATTGATGAAGTTATCGAAGAATGTTTGAGACTTATTTGATAAGGGTTTGATCCTTAAAATCATTACTTGATCCTACACATCATCTTAAATTGATCTTGTTCTATTTTAAGTATATTAGATCCAGTTTTATAGGATCTTGGACTTGTTTATAAAAGCTATAAAGCTTCTGTCTTCTAAGGAAGGGGGGGGTTCGAGTCTAGATACTGGACCATGCTACTATTGTAATAGACTTTTCTCATATATAATACAGAAGCACATGTCCCTTTCATTATTATTTTCAGATTACCATCTCCTTTCTTTTATGTACTTTGAATGGTTGTTTAATTCAAGTTTGTCTTAATTACTAGTGACTGTTATCTCACTTTGTCAGTTCATAAGCTTGATTTAATAGTAATCTGTACTATCTTTATTCAGCCCATCACATATGTGTGCTGGTTGATAAATATAGTCTTTCTTCACCCACCAGTTCAACTACTTGTCTGATATTTAATTCTTGAAAGCCTTGTCTCATTTGGTTATGTACTTGACTGTCTTGAGAGTAAGTCAGTTATCTAGTATCCCATTTGATCCAATAAACACATAAAACCAAAACACATTTTAAGTTACCAAGCTTATTCAAGCTACAACCTAGGAAGGACTCCTGGAGTGATAACAACTACTTCTCCTAGAATTTTTAACTCTTAGACTTTTGTGTATTATCATTAATTTGCAGCCTTAGAAGAAGTTGCCCTCCTTGACTCCATTACCCTTGAAGGAACTAGTCCTCTTCTCTTACTTCTTAACAAGAGTCAACTTAAACTCTTTCACTTCATACTCTACTAATTTACTAACCTAGCATAGATTACTAACCACTGAGTTTGCTGCCAATAATATCACTGTTACAACCTCTTCTTAGTAGCTTTATCAAGCCTATTAACTAAGTAAACCAACCTAGAAATTGCACAAGCCAAAGCACTATCACTTTGAAGCTTTAAACTATCCTTGTTACTATTCTAAAGGTGCATTTATGAAGCTGTTATAAATCACTTTGCTATTGTTGTAACTATTGCTACAACCACATTTTGCAACCCTTATCAGCGCATGCCAACAACTAAACTTCTCAAAAACTTGTGCTAGGAAAATTGCTATCATTAAGTTCTAAAAGTGTGTGTTATTGCCTTAGAAAAGTACTTTTTTTTAAAGTGGTTTGCTTCTTTTACAGCTATTAAATTGGTGTTGTTATAAACACTTTGACAATCCATTTAAATTCATTTATTGACTTGTATTTATCTTGAAAATGGTGAGTGACAAAGCATTATCAAGTTTGCAAGACTCTTGTATCTTTTCCTTGTCATCATAACTTGCAACTTTCAAGATACATTGTTGCTACTGTAATCTCATCTTTATTGTATAATAACTTGTTCTGGAAGCACATAATTTATTTAAGAAGTCGTTGATTATAATTGTTTCTACTAAGGTTTGATGTTTCATTGGTAAAGGACAGGTACAAATCCACTTTGTCTTTCCCTTGTCCCTTTAAACTTTACCCAAGTGACTTCTTCTGTTGAGTGATCTAGAGAGAGTGATGAGTTTTCACCGTGTCTTTCTTCCCTTCATCAACCAACTAGGTCCTGGGACGTCTCCCTTGGAGTGAGATTTTCCTCCTTCTAAAGAGAAAGAGGTACCCTATTGGGGTGACAATAATAGGGTTACCTTTGTGTTACGTCAATCTAAGCCTACTTGCCTTTAGGTTTTGGAAAAGTATAGATTGCGCGATAACATCCACCATCATCCAATATCCACTACTTCCACAAGCACTGTCACCATCTTCCCTTAGACTATAATTTATTCACTATGGGCTTCATCCTTGAACTTTATTTCTCCTTCATTTTGTACCTGCAAAAAACTGATCATTGATGTCCATACAAAAATAAATCTGTCTATTGAGATACATGGGTACCATCTGTTGTACTCATCAGTTCATTAGGAATCCATTTTCATCTACATGGTTCGTCAACACGTTAGACTCCCCTTAATCATAAATTGGTCCCAACCATCTCACATTCTGAGATTACTTCACGCATCCCCCTTTTATTGAAGATTCAACTTTTCTGATTTAACATCAAGCTAGCATACATGTACACTTGCCACCCTTATATCTATCCAAGTGGTTTACTCTACAACTTGATGTCACATGCTTTCTATGCATAAGAGGGAAATATTCTACATGATTACATGTACTACCACACTAATGCATGTAGACTTGAATAACATGGCTTATAAAACATCTGAACTTGCCTATGGATAAGCTTTACAACTTGGACCAAAATAATTTGGGGTGTCGAGTATAACTAATTTTTGCACCTCATGCTTATAAAAAAACACACATACATCACTACATCATTTCAATATAGGTACAACAAGAATTCCAAATTCTTTAGGGTGAGTGAAAGCTAATGATGGTCTCTCATGATGTGTTAGTGGCAATGCAAACCTAGAAAAACAACAATCTGTTAACTTGGCGGGATTATTCAAGGTACTTTTACAATGAATTTGAATATGGTGTAAGAAGATGAAACGTAGGAAATTGAATTAGATTTCCAAATATATAACTTTTATTCATAGAAATTGTGAATATCTATGTCAAATTTGATTTCTTTTCTAACAATGGTATCTTATTTTTCCAACAAAATATAAGGTATATGTTTTTGTTCGTGCAGGTGTTGAGTACATTAACGATGGAATTTCGTTCCAAAAACTTGTATACTTGTAGAGAACCTATTTTCCTTGTGCCATGTATTTTTTGGAAATTTATAATATTAATTTTATATATTTTTTAAAATGATCAAAGTCAACATATTCCTGAAATTACAACGTCTTTTGTTCGTGCAGGCTAAGAGGATATTAACATGATCACAACAATTTCTTTTTTTAAGATCGTAGATATCGGTCTCCTCTAGTGTCGCATATAACTCATTTAAGAAATGGTTAAGTTGACAAAAAGTTATAACATAAATAAGAGAGGTATGTATTATATAATTTTGATATAAATCAAGACAAACATAGATTAAAAATAGTAAAGATTGTTAATTTAAAAAACAAAATGTATATTTGGAATCCACACAACCAACTCTATATGTGTCTGTAGTTTCGTCAATAACTGAATTGTGTCACCTATAGAAAAATAACATCAAAAACAAATATATGGAGAGGAATTAATAAAAATGAAGGTTTTTATTTATTTACATACCAAACCACTAGGTTTTTCATCCCAAACCTAAATCTGAGGCAAAAAACTCAGCAAACACGTATGCTAGAGTTTTCACTCCCGCCTGGAAAAATATGAAGTTCAAATAACGCTCCCACGCTTTAGGAACATGCACACATTACTAAAGCGCACACACTTTATTAGCAATAGGAACGTGTTCTTGTTAACAAAAATAAATTCCCTCTCTCTCTCTCTCTCTCCTCCCCCTCT
>JASDQU010028928.1:29276-40478 GCA_032191745.1 Picea mariana | reverse complement strand
ACTGTTATATTATTTTCAATTTATGCAAGTGTGATCCCTTTTGGGTACTAGGGATGTAACAAGTGGTATCAAAGCTTCAATCAAGCTTTGTTAGTGTTTTTTTGTTAGGTCTTAAAAATAAAAGAGAGAAGAAAATGACAATCAATTACTATCATTTCACCGATCGGGGTTGAGTTTCAAGAGCAATTCCATATCTTTATCAATGAAAAGAGAGAGAGATTATAGCTACAATTGAAGGGAAAAGGGTATGTGGATTCCATAAACCTAGAATTTTATGGAATCCACATACCCTTTTCCATAGAATATACCAACTAGATCCAAAAACCAAAGACATGAAATATGGTACTACACATATAATATATTATCAAGGAAAAAACAAGCTACACAAAATTTGGACATTTGAACAAAAATTTACAAGTTAAATGAGTACATCAATAAAAAATAACATACTAACCTTGCAAGTTCAAAATCCAAGCTATGTAGATCGAGAATTGAATTTGTTCAACCGGTGGGTGATGGAAAAAATAAACATCTCAAACAAAATCCAAGAACAGTGTCACAACTATAGCAATTGTGTCACAAAGTCTCCTAAAATCACGTATATATAGATCAAATAGTCAACTAGCCGTTAACACTGACCAATGAGATAGGCAAACTTTTCGTCGCTATTGCCACAAAATTTCGTTTCTATTGCAATGAAAATCCTGACTATGTTAAAATAAGATTTTCGTGGATATTGCGATGAACTTTTGTGGCAATATCGACGAAAATCCTGCCTTGTTTAAAAAAAAGATGAAACTAGTGGAAGCGTGGAAAAAAATTGTGGAATAATACACCCATATGTAGTAGTGATAGGATGGTTCTTAATCTTAACTTCCACCTCAATCATGTGCAACTGAAACTCAACATTCTTTTTATCCAGTGCGGCATAAATCCTTGGCACATTTCTAACCATGTCTTCCATTATTGCAACTTATTATACACTATGCGCAGTCCTTGCTTTATCACCTCTTTGAGGGAAATATCTATGCATATGATTTCCACCACAACCCCAATACTGCATAGGTTGTTTCCATGACTTTTGTCCCACTATTTTCGACATTCTGGGCTCTTGGAAGGTTGATTGTCCTTGCACAGTATTTCTGAAAAATAGTGGATTAGCTCCCTTCTTCCTCTATTCCACCTTAGTTTTCATATTTTCTTCCCAAGCCTTTTAGAAAGTCAGTCTTCCCCTTTGTTTCTCATAAAGACACTTAGTCTGCCTTACATTTTCTTCCAATGTCTTATGGTCATCATATTGTATCTTTTCACTAATAAATGAGAGAAACCCACTCAAGTACCTTTGAATATTCACCTGTTCATCCTTGATCAAATGTGCATAATTCAACAACTCTAAAAATATTTTTTCGCACTCATCTATTGGCATGCTCGCGAGATTAAGTTCAAATAATTCCTTCATTTTCCTATCATAGTACCGCTTGGTTAAGTATTTCTTTTGGAAATACCTCTTGAAATCCCTCCAAGCCACTTTCTTCTCATCAATGTGTTGCACTTGCACATACTGATCCCACCACATTGATGCCTTTCCTTTTAACTAATAAATAGAAATTATCCCTTCTGATTGCAAAATGGTTATGCAGCTGAAAGTATTTCCTCATACCCAGCAACCAGGTCTCCACTTCTTCGCCCTTCATGTGCTCACCATTAAAGCTAGGAGGATTGATCTTATTCATTTACCCCTCTAGCTCATCCACCCCATTATTTCTCTTATCCTTTTTGACAGGAGATGGACTTGAGGTACTGTGTTCTTTCCTGAAATAATTCTTACCAACACTTATTTGTTCTCTTCTTTTCTCATCATGAGACTTGCGACTTCTTGACCTACTCGACTCTTTCTCCTTATCCATTTCATTTTATATTTTGTCCAGGATCTACATTAATTTGACATTGAAGTCACCTTGTTGCACCTTGGCTCTCATAAGCCTTTTGTTATCACCCTTATAGCTCTAGATATCTTTCTTTAGTACTTTTACAGTTTCTACCAAGTTCATGCACTCATCCTTGGACTGGGTACCATCAACACCCAAACCAACATATAGATATTTGAATTCATCATCAGGACTATAAGTCCTCTGCACATCTTTCATTCTTTTAACCTTATGCACTGACTTTGTCCTTCTCTAATCGCTGAAAATTATGCACAATGTGTAGGGAATTAAGATTTGTTAGATTATTTCATGTAGCAACTACATAAAACTTTTCACCATTTTGTTAGAATCCTTCCCTCGGATTTCTTGGATAATTTTAACATCCCAAATTCTAGTGTGCACACCAACGCATCACTTTCTTTTCATGCATCACAACTCTATATTGCGCACCAATGATTTTCCACACATACTTAACTTTGCACAGTGTGGCACCAATTCTTAGCGCACACATCTAATCATACTAGTCTCTAGCCCATACAATTCCAGTGTTGAACCAATTGCTTTGATACCATAATGTAACGTCCCTAGCCACCCCAGGCTGGGCCACATCACACAACCTCAACTTATATAGCTCTAAGTCAACCAAAATGTAACATTCCCAGCATACTACTGAACAATGTTACTCTAAAAATACACTACATAGAGTCTACTTTAACACAATTCGTGTAGTATCCCTTGAAGTAAAGCACTCATCCCAAGCTTGAGTTACACCACACAACTTTTAAAAATGCAAGAAACATTATATTTTTAATACAACCTTAAGCACTGAAAATAATTCAATAATTGTGTGGACCAACATATTGATCACACAGCATAACCGTGCGCACAACCATCTTGGCATCCTATGCCAACATTTATTTCCTTGTGCGTGGAATCTAAATATATGTCTGGACCCAATAAGTTCAGCCTCTTGATGCACACAAGCCAAAATCCCGCACACCGAGCCACTCAATCCTCTTCTTGATGACTCATAACCTAAATCACAAGGTTAAATTAATTATAAAGACTATCCACATTTTTCATATCCATGCACAACTACAAATATAGGCTATAATCACCATACATACATATGCAAGCAATATTAAACAGAATAGATACAATTACTTTTATGCGACTACATACAAGAATTAACCCATGTAAATCATTCATAAATAAGCACACAGTAAACAATACAAGCACATAAAGAACACTTATCTTTTATGAAAGTCACCAACTGTGGCCTTGAATTAGATGTTCCTCCCAATCATAGACATTGCTTCTCATAATATTTCAGCAATAGGTCACCCCCGAGATGGGGCTCAAAATCCACCATGGAAAAATACTTATAGTGACACACTAAGATCTGAATCTCAATAGAATTTCTTAGTCCTAGGTGCCCACTGTTGTAACTAACCTACAGTCCCTCATTCCCCATGCACCTATCACACCCAAGGAAGTGTGTCCCTTCTCTACTCAGCATTCCTTAGGCTTACCCACTTTCCTTCTCAGGGTTACCAACAATAGGCTGCACATGAAGTCTCTCATCCCTGAAACTAATGATCAGTGAACCAGGGAACAATTCTTAGAAACACTCTCACCCAGAGAGTATGCTCGTGCGTCTGAAAACCACTTTTCAACATCCAATCTCTCACCTAGAGAGACTACTCATGGTATATCAACCTATCTCCTCAAAAGTAAACTTATATTACAACACCACAACTCTGTGTAGATAAGGTAATAATCATATTTTCCATACGGTCCGACCCCCTTCTACTCACGAGAGCCTGCAACATCAACATAATGCAATCCCCCCAAAATACACTAATAATATATATTGCATGCCTTCCACTTGACACTTATCACCTTTAGAAGTAGATTTAAGCCACCTAGTGACCTATTCCCTGCCCTCGGGAAATTAGGATAAAAATATATCCACTTACACTTTTCCAGAAATATTCTTAAAATATTCCCCCCTTTTCCCTTTTTTCGGTGGAGTTGGCCCCCCATCTCATTTCGTCTAATTATGTCTGTGCATAGTGATGCATATTATATTAATAATCATAATTATATTTACATGTATAGTCACATTGGCCTATCTGGGTCCAAGATCCCTTATTATATTTTCAAACCACACATTCAACCATAAAATTTTGAACATCAACTTTGATACCTTCCCAGAAAAAAAAGTCCTTATTGATCCTATGGTAAGTTTTCAAGAACCTCGAATGTCCTCCTATAGGAGAAATGTGCTATTCCAAAAGGACCTTTAGTTTGATTTTGAAATTCTTACATAAATAGAAGTGATATTGATATCACAGTAAATCATTCTTCCACACAATTTTATCTAATGCACTTGAGTCTTATTGTAGTTGTTGAATGATATTGCATACCTTTTCATTTGTCTTTTATTATATCCTTACATCTTCCACCCAACATAATATGGAATGGAAATAGCACACAATAAACCCTCTATGTCTTCTCTTTTCCTTGAAATTGCATTTGCTACCACATTTTCTCCCTTTTTTGTAGATAATTTCAAAGTCATAAACTAGCAAATTTGTAACCCATTTTTTTTTCTCTTCTGAAGATAATAATTGTTCCAAAAATTACTTCAAATTATCATATGTTCTTACTTTGAAGTGTCTTCCGATTAGGTAAGGGTGTCATTTCTTAATTACATGTAATATGACCAACATTTTGTTTTCATAAATGGGTTTGAGTAATTTCTTTCCTCTAAGCTAGCTACTTTCAAGGAGAATGAGGCCTTCCTCCTAGCATTAAAACTACACCAGTTCCATGTCCCGAGTAATCACATTCGACAATAATTTTTTTTGTTAAGTTTGGTGTGGCTAGGACAAGAGTCATACACATATCCTCCTTAATCTTTTCAAAGGATTTGGTTTCTTCTTGATTCTAAGAAAATGCCTCATTTTTTAATAACATTGTTAGAAGTGCTACTATTTGACCATATTCTTTACAAACTTGCAATAATATCCTATCAATCTTAATAATCCTCTAAGATTCTTCAAAGTTTTTGGAACTATCCATTCCATCATTGATTTAATTTTGTTAGGGTCCACTTTGACATCTTCATAACATACAAAATGACCCAAATATTCCAGTTCCTAAACCGCAAAGGAACACTTGGAAGGATTTCCATATAGTTATTTATCTTCCAATAGTTTTAACACCATGTCAACATGTTGTACATGTTCTTCCCACAATTTGTTGTTAATGTATATCAACAAAAAATAATAGCACAAAGTAATGGTTTGAAAATACAATTCATCAATCTTTGAAATGTTGAAGGTGCATTATTAAGGCCAAATGGCATCACCAAAAACTCATAATGACCTTCTTGTATTTTAAAGGTTGATTTGGGAATGTCTTCTTGCCTCATTCTAATTTTATGATATCCAGAGCAGAGATCCAACTGAGTAAAAAAACATCTCCTTGCAATTCATCTAATAATTCATCAATGACAGGAATAGGAAACTTATATTTAATGGTCATTTGTTGAGTTTTCTATGATATGGACACATACACCATGAACCATCCTTTTTCGTAACCATCACCACTAGTGAAGAGAAATCACTTTGGCTAGGTTAAATGATGTTAGATTCTAACATTTATTGAATCATATTCTCAATCTCACTCTTTTGTGCATATGGGTACCTATAAAGCCTAATGTTAGGTGGTACACTTCTGAGATGAAAAGGAATAGCATGGTCATGATGTCAAGTGGGTGGAATACCCTTAGGGATCTCTTCAAATACCTTGGAATTATTTTAGATAATTTTTTGGATATCCATTGGAAGAGAAGGTCTATATGTTTGAACATCTAGTGAGCACAATTGTGAAAATACACCATGGTGTCCATATTTGAGTAATTTTTTTTATGTTGTTAGATTTTATCACTTTAGATGGATTCCCCTGGATACCTATGAGTTCAATTTCCTTTCCTTCTAAGAAAAATATCATGAAAAGTTCTTGAAAATTAGGATCCATTATTCCCAATGAATGTAACCATTGGACCCCTACTATAACATCAGCACCACCCATTTGGATTGAATCATGGGACTATCCAATAAATACTCTCGCATATTGAGCTTAATACTAAGTCACTTCCCTGAACAATCTATGGTACCTCCGTATGCAATCATAACTTGAAACTTTGGTGTTGGAAAATACAAAGAAATTGAGAAGTTTTGCTAATTTGCAAGTAATGAAGTTATGGGTACTACTAGAATTTATCAACACTATTATCTTTTTCTTTTTTATATTTCCTTCTATCTTGAGGGTTTTTGGAGTACTGATGCCATCCAATGCATAACAATATATGGTTAGAGTAATCTCTTATAGTTCTATATCCTACGATGGTTCCAATTCTTGATCTTCTTCTTCTTCACAATCAATGTAGAATAATTTATTCTCACCACATTTATGCCCCTTACTGTACTTACTATCATAATTGAAACATAGTCCCTTTTCTCTTTTTTCATCCATGTGTTGAGGTGTCAACCTTGTATATTGAGTGAGGTTAGGAGAGGGAGCATGGTGCTCTCTATAGTTGTTAGATATCACTCTTCTAGTAGCCATATTTTTACTTTCCACTTTCCTTTCCATACTAAAAGCATTCTCTAGGTATTTAGGTTCGAAGAGACACACCTCATGTTAAATGTTCTCCTTTAAGGTGACCATAGAGATATCTAACCAATTATCCTCTGGAATTTTCTTTACCCTAAGACTTAGTTTTTGGAATTGTTGAATGTTCTTTGCAATTGGATCTCTTTGTCGAATATTTATCAATTGACTAAAGAAAGTATTTTTCTTAATATCCCCATAATGTGCTATCAATGCATTCATAAAAATGAACCAAGAGACAACATAATCCTTTTTTCTTTCACAAAGTCATTGATACTATACAATTTGATCATTTTTTAAATACAATGATGCAAGAGTTACCTTTTGTAAGGTTGACACTTGGTGTATATCAAATAACTTATCCATATGGAATATCCATGTTATAGGATATTTACCATAAAAATTCCTCGCGCCGATATTGGAAATTAAGTAGTTCCTTGGTGCTAAGTGGAACCCCCAATGATGCATATCTACAGGTGATGAATAAGGATGATTTTGGAGCTCAAACTTTATTTCCTCCACATTTATATGATTTCCTTGTGTCTAGATATCTCCTTGAGGGAATCTCTCATCTAGGTACATAACGAGATGGTTGAAATAGAATTTTGCAATTTTTCCATATTTTTATCCATCTTTGTTTCCATTTGTTCCCTATTTTCATCCATCTTATTGTTCATATGTCCCATCTTATTTTCCATATGCCCCCTAGTATCATTGATGTCATTTTCCATCCATATCATCGTTTTTTCCATATCTTCCCTATTATTATTCATGTTGTTTTTCATATTTCATTCCATTTGTATTTGTACATTTATGAAATCCTAATTTTTCATTGATCTAACATTCAATTCATTAAATGGATTCTCAAAATTGGATAGCTAGTTTTGTATCTCTTCATTTTCTTCATGAGTCCTAATTGAGATTTCTGGAGGTTTAATGGGAGAAGTAATTTTTGGGTCATCCTTTTCCATGAGAGAAAAAAAAATAATACTCTTTTTTCTCTTTATCACAACTTTTGAATCACCAACAATGGATCTTTCAACCAAAATTCAATCCAATTATAAGTCGTGTACCTTTAAAACCCTAATTTTGAGATTGTCTTTCTAGCCAACCCTTGTCCAGATGTATCTATGAAATTTTGACCTTTTTGAATCTAAAATTACTTCCTATGGTACTCTGATATGTATTATCTTCAATACCATGGGTCTGACCAAAATTTGATGTGTCAAGTGAAATTTATGGTAACCTTCCCAAAACTTGTTGATTATTATCCCTTTCTAGATAGTGAACTTGCATGGAATGTCATGTTTTGAATATTTTGGATCTTAATTTGAAATTTTTAATTGAAATAGAATGGTATGTCTTCTCTCCAAAGGAAATGGTGGCATTCAGTTTGGACTTACCAAGCTTCACATATGTCACTTATAACAATAACACTTGAAAATTTTACCATGTGTACCTCAATATGTCTCCTCGGTATCCTCAAACTTTTTCTATCTAAAACGTCACAGAAAAAAAGTTTTGTTGAAAATGAAAAGATGTCCCGATAATGAGAGAAACCTGAGGATCATATGCTCTTATACCAAATTTCATGAACCTAACTCCAAAAATAGTCAATGAATAATCCACTTCGATGGGGTAACATCCTTTTACAATATTTGCAATGAACAAGAAAAGATGAGATGATCCTAAAACTAGGTCTCCTTAGTGTGTGTGTGTGTGTGTATGAGACTAAGGGTACAATTACAATTAAAAGGTCTAGCCAACAACACTAATATAACAACAGAAATACAACAAATCAATACATAGGAATTTACATAGGGCTTTATTATTAACATGGGGCTTTGTCTAGGGTCTTAACATGAAAGGAATGTGTTCTAGGGTTTCTTCTTTCCTTCTTCCTTTATTGATTTAGTGGTTATTTGGTACATTGCTATGTTTTTCCTTTAGTTCCCTATAAATAATTATTAATTAAATTCATCAAAGCATAGTTTATATTGTTGGTGAAGGTTTTCCATCAAGATTCCCTTCTTGTAGACCTTGATATTCAATGTTTATTTTGATAGGATGAAGGATTATTCATCCTTTTGGTTCTAATCTCAAAGCCCTAATCCTTGAAAGAAATAAACCGACTCTTTGGAGGTTTTCTTCTTGACCTCATAAGTCATTTGATTCACCTTGACTCCATTTCCCTTGTTGGATTTGGAAGGATAGGTTATTGAGGTGACAATGATGACCGTCCTAACAATTTCTCTTGAGTTGTACCTTATGGATACGAGATTTTATATTTAAATATAATTTAAGTGGTAACAAGGTGTCAAAGTGAATTTTCTTAAAATAAATTTCCTGGACACTCTCCAAGTAGCACTTCCTATTCATAAGGACTCCAAGTAGTGGTGCCTATCCATAGATATTTTTGGAGAAAAACATCTACACAAAACCTATCCATAAACCTATCCCATCAAAATTTTTGAGGCAAGAAGGGGTTGGTTGGTCCAAGTTCCTAGTCGGATCCTCTTTCCATTTTTTTCTTCTACAAAAGTGAATCCCACCTCAGCCCATGCATGGTTACTTCATGCATGGTTACTTTTGGATAAGGTGACAGTTTGGTTTTCCAACAAGTCCATGAATTGGTTTTTCATTCTCATAACACGGGAAAATTTATACTCTGGAAAGTTGATAGCTAAATGGAAGTATACTCTAGAAATTTGATACCTCTAGAAAGTTGATAGCTAAATGGAAGACTTAATGCAAAGTATGAATGATAAATGCTCTTTAAAAGATAATTAATAATACATGTCAAACATTTTCATAAAATGAGTTTCACATCACCATACGAGAATCGAGGTGGCCACATCCCTCTAGGATGAAACAATGGATGGAGCAGGAGATATTAATACTGCAATGAGATGGGGTCAAGAAAGTTTAGAGGGAACAAAGGGTATGATCACTGAAGTGAAGGGTACGAACACCAGGTTCAAGGAAATTCACACGATACTCTAGGTGTGGTCACATGGCACAACTACGAGATCGTATGAGGAGACATGGTGTTATCTCAATATCCACAACGATTGAGTTTAATGTTATTAACTAGCGACTACAACCAATCCCAAAACCCATCTGTGATGCCTCCAACTCCATGATCAATAGGTAGTTTTATAAGTTTTGGAATAAATTTCGTTAGAAGATGAAGTTCTAGAGCTTGTCTCAATCTTTATTTAGGATATTTCACTGGTTGTCTAGTTAGTTTTTAATATTATATTAAAAAACATTGGCCAAACTCTATAGAATGAGGACTTATACCTTTGTTGTTGGTCTAGTTTCCACATTGGCAAACCAACACTGAAGAAGTTTTGAAAAAATAATAAAAATTGTGTTGGTGTGCTTACCAAAAAAAATTCACATTATCGCTTTAGTGTCTCCATATGATGATGATGATGATTAACATGATTAACATATATGATGATGATGATGATTAACATCCACTAATATCTAATTGGTCTATCGGATCTTAAGAGGGTAAGTGATTACTTGTGATTCTTTAGAATTTTGTTTCTGTGCTCGAAAAGCATTAAGAGAAACTTTCCAAGATCACCATACTTTTGNTGGAAAAACAGATAGATAATTTTGATCTTCTAGATTAGGGTTGACTACATCTTTATAATACCTTAATTTTCTTTCTTCTTCTAACTCTTTATCACACCACATTTTTTCCTTAAATTTTGATTTGACATTTTTTTTAATAGTATATTTATTCTGCAAAATGGTTTCTTCCATGATTCCCCAATAGTTTAGCCAAGACCGGGCGTCTTTATGCCATCCTCGCTTGAGTCGATGGTGGTTATGACTTGAGTTTGAAGCAATTTTAGGTAGCCTCTTGTCTTCCATGTTGTTTAACTTGTTCTTATACATTAGGTATCTAGTCATAGCCATGGTCTCAATAGGGGAGAGGCTTGTTTCTACGAGGAGGATGGGATATGGCATATTTCCTTTAATTTTGATATTATAGGTTATAAAATTATTTTGTATTTTCTCTATCTTTCTCCAGGATTCACGAGAGATACTACAGCCCCAGACTTCACATCCATAGAGAATAATAGGTGTAACAAGAGTCTCAAAGAGGAGTTTCTTCTTATCCCAACTCCAAAGATTAGCTAATTTACAATTGTTTTCAAGCCCATAAGAAGCTTTCCATCCCCAAATAATCCTTTTCTCAATGCTATAATTCCAATTGAGCTTGTGGTGAATATCAATTCCAAGATATTTGTATGAAGCCACTTCCTCCAATTTGTTGTTTTCATATACAAAGGTATCATAAGGGATCTTATTGGATTTAATAATCATGACCTTAGTTTCATCAGTGTTAACAGCCATACCCATATTGGAGAAAAAGTCGTTGAGGATTCTTAGTTGGTTTTCAAGATCATGGGGACTCCTTGCCATAAGAACGATATCATCGCCATAAAGAATAAGATTGATGACTATACTAGTGAGAGTAGGGCCGACACAACCTGCTTTTTCCAAGCATTCTTCTAACTTATCAATTTATATGCCAAAAAGGGTGACAAGGGACAACCTTGTTTGACTCTGA
>JASDQU010028928.1:0-10447 GCA_032191745.1 Picea mariana | reverse complement strand
CTATTGAATGATTATGTGTGTCTGTACTATGTTAATTCTTGTCTTAAATGTGAATGGATTCTTATCTATGTTGATATTATTGATAATCTAATTCACGACAACCATAATTGTATGCTTAACCACTAAATAGCGTGAATGTAACCTTATATGCCTTTATAGCAAAGTAATGAGTTCAGATTACCTAGGATATAGTGTGTGAGAGGCTCATGTAGGTATGACAGAGCTTGTGTCCCGCCTTCCCCTCTCCGTTGCATAATCTTGGTTCTTGCAATCCCCATAAAGATACCTTAGGTGAGACTTCACTTGCTTGCAGGTGATGCTGAAAGGGTCGGTGTATGTAGGGATTTTTTGGACTAGGTAACTTGAACCCAAGGTCTTGAACGTACCTGCATGTGAGCCAACAAATGGTTTCGTTGCCGGGACCCAGAATTTGGAAGTGAGGGAATGTTTTGGAGACCAACAAGGAAGGAGATAATCGAGCGGATGGAACAAAAGGAACAATAATTTTCTCAGAGGGAGAATAAAAACCCTCGACTAAAGAATAAGAAATGGTTGCAAAGGCATGTGTATACAAACTTTCATGAGATATTTTTTGGTGAATTTCGTAATGTTTTAGAAAAATGGCTGGAAATATTTGTTGAAAATACTGGTAGACATAGACCGGTGACACCAAATAATTGGACTCATGAACTAGTGGAACGAGGGAAGTCAGTGGAAAATAAAACTTCACACACAATTGACATTTGGATGGAGAGTATATTGGGAGGTGTTGGAAATAGGACAAAGCGGAAAGAAAGACTATTTTTGGAAGGAAGGCATGCACGAGGAAAGTGACAGCTGGAAGGAAGAGAAACATGCATGCATGCATGGAAGACCTAACAACGCTATGGTTAGGGTTTTTGTAATACACTGTAATGGTTGGTGAGCCATAAATGCATAAATATAGATACCTAGGTCTCATAGAGGAGAGAGGCTAAGAAGCGAAGAACAAGAGAGAGAGCTAGAGACAAGTATAGTGTATCGAGCTCTAACATTTTGATATATGACCTAATTTTGTAAGTTGTTGAGTTGGGGAGGAGTCAAGAGGGTATATCTCGAGGGTTATATCATATATTGAGGAGCTTGATGCGATCTAGTCCGCCTCGTAATAGATCTCGGCCCGTCTGAGAAGAGGTGTAAAGCTCGCGACGTTGTAGTTTTTAGAACTGCTATAATAGAATAGCTTACAAGCCAGATCTTTGTGGACGTAGCCTAGGAGGGGGTGAACCATGGTAAACCTTGTGTTATGTGATTGAATGCATGTGTTTTCTTAATGTTTCTAAGTAGATATTAGTATGCTAAATGAATGAGTTGATTATATTCCATGCATAATAGTGAATGACAGTTAGTACTTTAATAAGTTATAAAGAGATATCAATGCACATTTCTCATACTTCCACTCAATCTTGGACTACAAACACTTGAGTATTGCAGTCATCCATTAAGATTATATCAGGTGAGACAACACAGGGCACTCTGTGCGTTGCATTGCCTTTTGGTTCACTAGGAGGGTCGATAGTTTTAGAGGCTTTGTTGGAACCCTAGTAGATATGAACCTTGGGTCGATCAAGCTAAATATATAAAATCAAACCTGAATAGTAACCAACAAATGGTTTCGTTGCCATCGGTTGGAACAATATAGGATTAAGTAGATGGGATCTAGTGAAAATATGTTATAAAATACATAAGATCTGTGGGATGTAGGTCAAAGGAATACTAAATCGAATGATGAGAAGAATGCACTACTAGAAGGGGATGTTGAGATCGTGGAATCCCACAAAATAATAGATTGAAAGCTGGCTGAAAATGAAAGAGATGGAGTTTACACAAAAAGATAACAGAAACCCTAGAGTAACACTGCGCAAATATATTGAGAAATACATGTTTACTGATCTATATGAAGTCCTTTTTTGTGATTTTCCACACTTATTGCAAGAGCAGATATTGAGGTTGAAGGATAACCACGCAACAAACCGGATCCGATAGCTAGAGTGGACCTTAGTTCATATTGAGCAGTTATAGCAGATGAGCAACAAATTCACCCGTGCAATATATTTTTGGCTCGATAATATCGTAGCAGGATTTATAACATAATTTGTAGTAGATACAACAAATTCATACAATGCAGTGAAGCAAGAGTTTCTACGTGGGCCTCGAGGAAGGTATAATAAATCGTTGTATACTTCTATTAAGATATTTCCATATAACAAAGGTGTAATAACAATGGAGTCAGACAACTAAACTTCCCTGCGTGCATGGGGGAAGGGGGGAAGCAATGACAAGAAGAGGAGAAATGGAAGGAGGAGTGGATAAAGGAAATAAAGAGGAACCCTTGGACCCAATCATGATGGACAAAGACCATATCAAGCAGATCATGGTGACAACTGGAAAGACGCGCAATGAAGTACCCTAACAATACAAGGTGAACATGAAGAACAAGGCCGTAGTTGCGAGGGAAGGCTTGGCAAGTGATGAAGAAGAGGTAGAGGATCTCCGGTTTGTGGAGAAGATTGAGGAAATCCTGCGCGAAACATATGAGAGGAAAATGAGAGGTCCAAGAGTAGGGAGAGAAGACAAAAATCCTATCCATATTAATGTCAGTGTGGAACCCATAAACCCATGTGCAACTAATAAACCAAAGAGAACACCACCGTTTAGACAACTAAATTTTGAGAGAGAAAAGACAACAAGAAGTACATCCACACAAGGTACAACAACTGGAGGAGACAGTTTAGGAAGCACTAGTCAAGTATCTACATTTCACAGAGGTAGTAGTTCAACATTCAGGATGGTAGGACATGATCCCACCATGAGGTTACCAGAATTCAAAGGAGAAGCGTCAGAGGACCTGGAAAAACATTTGTTTGTCTGTGAAAATATTTGGGAAGAAAAATAGATCACTGACAAAGATACCAAACTTGCACAGCTAGCGATTACACTAAGGGATTGTGCACTAGATTGGTATATGAGCTTAGCTACAAACAATCCACCAGGGACAACTAGAACAATTGTGGACATCAAGAAATTGTTGATAAATGAGTTTTAGAAGCCAAGTTCAGAGGATCAATACATGAACAAGATGATAGAAATCAAACAGAAACTAGGAGAATCCGTATGGGAGATTGATCAGAGATTCAAGCGACTGAAAGGAAAGTTGAAATATCTCATGACCAATATGCAACATAGGCATCTATTCATCAATTCACTGCTACCACACTTAAAATACCCTTGCGACAACAAAAGTTTCAGACATAGGCATAGGCTCTATAGGAAGCCTTGCAATTGGAAGAAAACCAATATCAGTAGATGGATCCAACCATTAAAGAGATAAAGGAGAATTTGTAGAACTTAATGTTCCATTTAAACTAAAACAAAAGTAAATACAAACAAGAAGTTGTTTGGTTTATCACCTGTCGGAAGAAATAACACCACAAAAACGAATGTCCAACATTCACGCATTACATGGAATCTGGGATGCCAAACCCATTGCCAACAGGAGGTCTATGGTGTGAAATCTGTAAGAAACCAGGTCATGATCCTTATCACTTCCCAATGATGCATAAGTACCAAGCAATCCCAAATAGTTCATATTGCCCCTTTTGCAAGTCAGTGGGACATGATGACAAAGATTGTAGAACTATGGATTTGATGCGAGAGAGGACATCAGATGCATACAGAGTGCAGGCGGAAATGATGATTTGGCAATCCACACCACAGTTTAACCAAGTTCCATCCCCATACAACACTGCGCAACAACAGTATAATATTGCGCAACCATCATATAATACCACACAGCCACAATATAACACAGTTCAACCCCAGTACAATACCACACAGTACAATCAGGTGCCTCCATATAACGCACCGATAGGAGATCAAGCTGGCTACAGAGGTGGAGGACGAGAAAGAGGATGTTTTGGAAAAGGTAGAGGACCCGTGGTATGTCACAACTGTCAACAATCGGGACATTATGCAAGAGAATTTCCACTTCCACCAGTGACTTGTATGTATTGTCGCACATCAGATCATGACACGGAAGAATTTCCTACGTTACTCAGGAAGATCCAGGAAAAGAGAAATCATAACAACCAGAATGTTCAATGGATTTCAACGGAAGCAAGGGATGAAGGAAGAAACATCATCATAGTTACGTGGGGAGGAGCTAAAATAGGAAACGATGTAGCTCGACAAGATCTAGTACAACACCAGTGGGTGAAGAAGAATGTTGAGAAGGAAACATTCAAGCAAGACAGACAAGAATTCTTGAAGCAAGACACCGCGTCGACTTCAACTATGCAATAGAGAAAGGAAGTGCCATAGTATGAGATGCCTCCATTGTTGGATCATACCAATGAAATGCATCCCCTGGGACAAGCAAGTGCAATCAAAGGCTTTTTGCAATCATGTGTACAACTATTGAATGAACCATCTTTTGTCAAAATATTGTAAAATATATTAGAAAAATGTAGCATAGAGACAGAAGTAAAGCTAGAACAAAAAATAGTCAATCACCTACATACAAGGAGAGGAACATGTAGAGAGTTCAAGCTGAATGCCAACATTGGAGATTTCAACATGGGATATATCATACTAGATAAAGGATCTGAAGTTAATGTATTACCAAAGAAAACATGGCAATGTATGGGAGAGCTCACACTAGGATATTCACCTATTTAGTTGAAGCTAGCAAACCAACACATAGTTCTACCAATTGGTAGACTAAAAGGAGTAAAAATAGATCTGGATGGAGTGTGCACTAAACCAAACTTCAAAGTGATTGAAATAGTGGATGACACAACACCATATCCAACATTACTTGTCTTGGATTGGGCGTTTGATAACCATTCCATAATCAACTTAAAGACACAAAAAATTACATTTGAGTCAGGAGAATATAGGATCATCGCGCCATTAGACCCATCAAAAGGGGAAAGGATTGTAGAACCTACTTTCTTGGACTTAGAGGAAATCAGCTAGTTGTATAGAACAACTGCGCACGATGAAGATTACGTAAACCCAACTGCATATGGGATAGTCAGTTGGTGAAGCATTACTTCATGTGAGATAGACTCAAACACGGGTCTAGAAAACTGGCAACCAAGGCTACACGAAGTTTCCACTAGAAGATGTGCAAGAATAGACCGTGCAGTAAGATGGGTAGGTACAGAGATAAGGGAACCACCCAGTTTCCATGGAGTAAATGATCTAGAAGTATTATTGGCACAATACGAGGACGAAGTGTTAGAAAATCAGAGAATCCTAGTACTTGATATAGCATTCAAGGCCACACCTGCAAGATGGTGGGGCACACATAAAGACACAATCACAGACTGGTATCAACGCAAGAAACTACTGTGCATAAGGTTTGGCACAGAACAAAGAAACAACCAACAATAGAAGTACGATAAATAGGGGGCATCGACGAAACACGTGGAGAAGTGCAAAGTGCTATGGAAAATGACACCTCCAGAGGAATGACCTCATCATTTCGTACATACCTTAGAAGGCATACCAAAAAATTGGTATATAGACCAAGAACTTCATAGAGGAACCCCGAGATGGACAGTACTGCAACATAATTTTATAGTTACTTTCTCATTCGAGCATGAGAACCCCAACATAGATGCAACACTTAAGTAGATAAGAGAGGTCATATTCATTAAGGAATCAGAATTCGAAATCATAACAGAGGAAAAACAATAGAACATATAGACAATGGAAGAACTGTTTTCATGCTACCATGTGCAGGAAGAAGCACCAGATGAAGACGATCCATATGATATTCAAATCGAGGAAGAGGAAGGAGAAAGAGAAGTGGAAGGTCCACCTTTAGAATCAGAAGTAATTGCTGCTTCGATCAAGGTGATGAAAGTCAACATCGAGACAATGGAGAAGCCCAAAATGGCCAACATTGGAGACTATTGGGATGAGAAAATAGTAGAAATCATAACAGAGTTACTACGCAATTACATCAATCTGTTCCCCACTGCATTTACAGTAATGAAGGGCATAGCAGAAGAGCTAGGAGAAATGAAGATACCACTCAGAGGTAAAGAAAGATCGATTAGACATCAACCATATAGACTAAACCCGATATATAAGAAGAAAGTTAAAGCTAAGATTGATAGAATGCTCGAAGCCAAAATCATAGAACATGTGGAAGAATCAGAATGGATAAGCCCGATGGTAGTTCAGGAGAAAAAATAAGGTGGGATAAGAATATGCGTCAACTTGAGGAATTTGAACGATGCATGCCTACATGACTCGTTCCCTACACCTTTCACAAATGAAGTGTTGGAGAACGTAGGAGGACACAAAGTTTACTCATTCACTGATGGATTCTCAAGCTACCACCAGATCAAGATCACACAGGAGAACAGATACAAGACCATGTTTTCTACAAAATGGGGATCCTACCAGTACATAGTCATGTCATTTGGACTGAAGAATGCACCAACAATATTTTCCAGAGTAGTCATAGCTTCATTTAAGGAATTCATCCACCAATTTCTAGAAGTATACTTGGACGATTGGACAGTTTATAGTTTGTTGAAAGTGCATGTAGAGGTCTTATAGCTGATGTTAGAAATATACAGGGAGTGACAGATATCATTAAACATCAAGAAATGTATCTTCGAAACACCATTTGGGATACTATTGGGCCATATAGTATGAAAACAAGGTTTACTAGTAGATCCTGCAAAGATTGCAGTAATTGTTAACTTGCCACCACCAAAGACAGTCCATCAACTAAGAGTGACATTGGGACATAGGATACTATAGAAAATTTATAAAAGGGTATGCACAGATCACCGCCAATGAAGAAAATGTTAAGGAAAGATACAAAGTTTCAGTGGAATGAAGATTGTCAACATGGTCTGGATGCGTTGAAAGAAAAAATGGTCACCGCGCCAATACTAGAATTTCCAGAATGGGAAAATACATTCCACATACATGTAGATGCATCAGCCATCGCACTTGGAGATATTTTGGCGTAACAAGGAGTAGGAGATTTGGATCACCCTATATCATTTGCGAGAAGAAAACTATCAGAATCAAAACATAACTATAATACTATAAAGAGGGAGGGCTTAGCTATGGTTTACGCACTGCAGAAGTTAAGAAACTACTTACTGGGAAAACATTTTAAGATGTTCACATATCACTCAGCCCTTAAATACTTAGTCAACAAGCCAGTGTTGGGGGGGAGAATCTGTCAATGGTTACTCCTATTTCAAGAATTTCATTTTGAAGTAATAGTCAGGCCAAGAGTATTAAATGCGAGACATGACCACCTATCAAGGGTCACAAATAGAGAGGAACGAACAAGCTTAGAGGACAACTTTCCATACGCACAATTATTTTCAGTCCAAACCGTCGATGGATACTTTTCAGATATCATCCAATACTTGAGTACAGGTTCTATGCCATAGAAATATAACACTGTGCAGAAGAAGAACCTGGTAGTCCGAGCTATAGACTATCAGTTAATCACATGACACTTATACAAAATGGGTGCAGATAGCCTCTTACAAAGATATGTGCTAGACCATGAAATACCAAGGGTTTTAGCAGAAGCCAATGAGGGGATAGCAGGAGGACATTACATAGACAAAGTGATCGCGCATAAGGTATTGTGCGTAGGTATATGGTGGCCAACCATTCATAGAGATTCAAAGGAGTACTGCCAGTGATGCGACACCTGTCAAAGGGTTGGTAAACCCAATAGAAGGGACAAGATGCCACTCTGACCATAGGTAATGTTGCAGGTATTCAACAAATGGGAAATAGATTTTTTGGGATCAATTGACCCACCAACAAAGAGGACAAGAGAAAGGTACATTATTACCACGACAGAATACCTAAAAAGATGGGCTGAAGCAACACTAGTCAAATATTACAACGCAGAAACAGTAGCACATTTTCTATTCTAACAAGTAATCACTAGATTTGGTTGCCCAAGGATTTTAATGAGCGACCAAGGTAGTCACTTCATTAATAGTACCATCAAGGCTATGATTGAGGAATTTGAATTCCACCATCAGAAGAGCACACCATATCATCTGCAAGAAAATGAAACAGTAGAAGCATTTAACAAAATCCTAGAAAACACATTGACAAAAATATGTAATGTCAACAGGGATGATTGGTACCTCCAAATACCATCATTATTGTGGGCATACATGACTACATGGAAGAAGTTGATAGGACACAAGCCATTCAAATGGGTATATGGACAAGAAGCAGTCGTTCCATTAGAATTGTTGGTACCCAATCTGAGCGTAGCAACGATTACACACATGAAAGAACGAGGCACAATATAGGATAGGTTGAATCAACTAATGATCATCGAGGAAGATAGAATCCTATTAGGGTTCCACCAACAAGTTCAGAAATCCAAGGACAAAACGTGGCATGACAAACATGTCAAGAAGAAAACTTTCAAGGAATGAGACTTAGTGTTGATGTATGATACCGAACCCATGCAACATCCAAGGAAACTTAGAATGCAATGGTTAGGACCGTATGAAGTGAAAAATGTCATAGACGGGGGAACTATACAGTTGAGAGAATTAGGAGGCACATAACCCATATGAATGATCAATGGGAGTCGATTGAAGTTGTACAAGGAAAATCAACCTCCCACAACTTGAAATTCACCACGCAGTAGTTAAAAAAAAAGAGGGTATCAAACGGTAACATCAAAAGTACAATACGCCAAAAGGAGAAGGAGCACACACACTTGGAATATGAACCCAATTAAGACAAGGCCAACAATCAATTCACCACAAAAATAAGAAGGAAAGGCGAAGACGGTGAAAGAAGTGATGAGTGACGATGACACGCGGAATTGAATGGTGGAAATGATGGATGGGATGCCGCATTAATCATGCCAAATGGTGATGATGAGGGAGACTAATGGAAAGTACAAAGGAACTGAAGGTTCATTGAATCCATAATAAAGGTAACATCTTCGACAAACTTCACACGACGCTATACAAAGCGAGGACGTAGGAGAAAAAAGCCTATTGTAGAATGGGAAGAGACAGAGAGCGATAGAGAATACAAAGAGCATAGCAAAGTTTACAGAGGTTGTAGAGGCCACTGAGCTCAATGGATGATCAAGATTTACCACCATAGCACTGCCTAAACAAGAAGAACCAAGCCAGACTGCCAAAAAATACAGAGTGAGGACCAGAGCACAAACACAATTGCAGGAAAGTTAACAACAACCGCCCAAAGTCGTCAATGTGGATTAAATCCCATCATTGTATACAACACCAAGAAGACCGACAATCGTGGTAGAAGAAACCCAACAAAAATCTATGGGTATGGACATAGATAGCCCAGAAGAGGGGCAGGGTCGACAAAATGAGGACAAAGGAAGAAAAGTGCAACCAAAAAACCCTAAGGAAGCTCCGAGAGTTAATGGGATGACCCCAAATCAGGATGAAGCGGCTGAGCCAGAGGAATCACATATGACCATGTCAGAATATCCAGAGGAGGGAGAAGTGGAAGATGTCACGAGCCGACTTGAACAACATGCTAAATGATCTGAAAATAGGGGGATGACTTGTTTTTCTATGCAAGCACCCTCTACTCCATTAAAATAAACTTCAAGACCTTGCTCAATGTCTTGTTTGTGCAAGAGTATTTACATGTTAAGTTTAGGCCTCTTTTAGGTGTTTATGTGTGAGGATTTTAAAAGGTTAAATGTGTTGTCTAAATAAATACAACATCAAACATAAGTTGCAACAAATAATAACCAGAAAAACTCACAACAATAAAAACATGATAAAGGAGTTCACCCCCAATTGGGCTACATCTCCTTGAGCCTCCATCAATGGACTAGGCTCTCTAGGATTAGTTTGTAAAAATTATTTTACAAGTTGTTGCTCAACTCCAATGGATTTACTGACTGTACCATTGGGTTCAAAATACATAAAAACCCCAAAAATGACTATTAGAACTCTGAAAACATACCATGGCTCATTTGGGAATGACCTCTTCTACTAGTGGCCTTGAGCTTCCCTATGGCCAAAACACCTGTAAAAGTCCTCAAATGCCTCTACAACCTATTCCAATGAGTTCATAGAATATCAATTAGTAAAAAATGACTATTCAGTTGTTGAATATGGAATTTGGCTCCCCTGGGCATGACCTCATTCAATGGTGGCCCTAAGCTCCCTAAAGCTGTATGAAACTTCCCTGTAGAAAAACTATTGGGTATGTGTTATATTCTTTGCATGTGTGTGTGTGGGCCCGTCAGATACGACAACTGCATTTAACGATCCCCCCTACTAGTGATTTGTTTGTGTCGTGTGTGCCGTACACTTTCCTAGGGGGGTCCCAGGGGTGGGCGGGGGCAGGTATGCCCCCCCCCCCCTAGTTATGCACTACATTTGGC
>JASDQU010028927.1:1113-15968 GCA_032191745.1 Picea mariana | reverse complement strand
TTGAAAATTGAACTCTTGGGAAATTGCACTATGCCTCATTGAGAAAAACCCTAGTGTCATAGATACTCCAACAAATGGTTTTTCAATTGAAAAAATGATTTTAGAGGGGCCCCACCAGATAAAACTCAATGCTCCAGATCTAATGAAAATGACAGTTCATCCATTCGATTCATGGTTTTATTTTTATCACGAGTTGCAACTCGTCTCCTCAGGCCATTTAAGAACATGTGAACAAGTTGGTCCAGGGGCACAAAATCCAAACCGAGCAGCATAAAAAAGTTTTGTAAGCTCCCACAAGTCTGTTTGGCCAAGGCCCACACGACTACACTAGCCAAAAATTCCCGAAACCATGTTCTTTAAAATCTACCTCCCCTTCATAAATTTTGTTATGCTTTATTGAGACAAACACTAGTGTCAGAGATACTCCAACAAATATTTTTTTGGTCAACAAAATGATAGTGGAGGGGCCCCACTAGCTGCAACCTAGTGCTTTGGATGCAATGAAACTAACTATTCATCCATCCAAGCCTCAGTTTGAGTTTTATCATGAATTGTAACTTGCCTCATTAAGCTATTCAAATACATGTGGCCAATTTGGTCTAGGGCCATAAAATCCAAACCAAGCAGCATAAGAGAGTTTGGTAAGCTCCTGGAAGTCTGTTTGGACAAGGCCCAAGTGACTACATAACCCACAAAAATTCCCAAAAAAGTTCTCTTGAAAATCCATCTCCTCTTCATAAATTGTGTTATGCCCACTAGTTGAAACTTGATGCTCTGGATCCACTGAAACTGATGGTTCTACCATCTGAATCATGGTTTGAGTTTTATCATGATTTACAACTCACCTCCTCAAGCCATTCAAGGACATGTGGCCAATTTTCTCTAGGGGCATAAAATCCAAACCAAGCAGCATAATGGAGTTTTGTAAGCTCCTGCAAGTTTGTTTTTCCAAGGCCCATGTGACTACACTACCCACAAATTCCCAACACAGTGTTCTTGAAAATTGACCTCCACTTCAGAAATAGCACTATGCCTCATTGAGAAAAACCCTTGTGTCAAAGATACTCCAACTAATGCAAACCCCACCCCTCCTCCAAAGGGGCTACTTGACCTCTCGGTCTTGGATCGTTCAATGTCTGAGTCGGAGAGACTCCTTAGATTCCTCTTGGAACCCGAAAACTTTGTCACAAGTCCTTCCCTTTTTTAGCACAGGTTGTATGGTGACCACGAACCCTCTCCTTAGTGCTTTATAAATCTTGACGCCAAACAGGTTCTAGCTCTTCTTTGGCTAAGCCCCTTCCTTCACGTGACCATAGACTATGATCGTGGGCCAACTCCCTTTTCAACCCCGCACTTCAGAAATTTTGTGAACTACTTTCTCCCTTTTTCCTGATTTTCATGAAGTCTAAATCCATGAAATCCTCAGATTATATCAACAGTTCTCAATGATCCTCAACCAATGGCTAATATCTTCTTTGTGCTTTGCGATATTTGCTAACTTCTCGACGCATTTCTTCTGATTCACGATTCTAGGAATCTGCTTATTTGTTGCCACATGTCATTCTCAGCACCAACGGCTAGGATCAACCCCACTCTTTAGAGTTCGGGAGTCTTACACTCTTCTCTTTTCAAATCTTCTGAGGTCCAAGTCCTCGAACTCTCAAATCTCCTTCCACCTATCAACCTTGATGATGGATGGTTCCAACTACCTTTGACACTTCGGTACTTCGTAAGTCCACTTATCTTGCTCACTTCCAGAAGGTTTAGACCTAGTGCACTTACCTCTAGATCAAAATACATTTGGTACATGTGCTCAGATCCGACGGATGATATTTGTTCCTCCTCCTACATGTTCTACTAGGTGTTTGGTCGTGAACTTCGATGGTTCATATCTCCTCCTTGCAGCTGATATGATAGCAGCTATCGCTCCTCCTCTTGATCTTGAGCTTTCTCCCGACTTGGAAGAATTCATAAGTGTCAAAGGCTTCGATCTTTGCTTCTTCTACGAGCTCAGTTACTTTGGGTCTTATCTGTGTTTCTAAAAACACTATCTCTCATGAGCTTTGGCAATGAAAATTAACCTCGAACTAGGTGCACACTTGCGCTCTGCATGCAAATTTTCACTATTTCTCCTAAGCTTTGGGACTTGGAATAAGTATGACTCTTGTGCACTTTTTGCACTATATTTTTTGAGATTCTCAAACTTTCTCAGTCTCCCAAGGGATTCTTCCCTTATGCGTCTTTTCAAAATACTTTCGGGTGCCCTCCTGGCATGTTCTGCACTCGACCTCCTGAACTTTCGCACTTGAATCAAGTGTGCACTTAGACGCCCTCCGTGCACTTTGACTGGCCTTCTGGTGGCTGTCTTTCAACACTCTGTTTGAGTGTTGGCCTGATGCACTCCTGGCATAGGTCTTCCTCTAGAGTGTTCAACAACTCTGTTTTGTCTTGAAAGTTGAGCTTCAACTACTCGAACCTCAAAGGTATTTGTCCATTTTATTCCTCGAAGGGATATATGTGCCCTCTTCGAGACCTTCTTCTCAAGAACTTCTTGTTGAGCTTCTAGAGTGTTCAAAAAATCTATAAATTTATTCTCCTTGACACTTCCCTTATCTTTGAACTTGAAACAGAGTTCACTTTGTGCATTCCCTGCACTTGCTCGATGCCCTATTGGCAGAGCTCTATAGAACCTTCATCATTTCTTCTTTTTCCATTATTCTTATGCACAATATTTCTCCTCCAAGGTGTTATGTAACCTTAAGGCTCCTCCCGATTTTGCAAACTATCTTGGTGTGCCCTCCTGGCAAGTTATCCTTTGAACTCGATTCGAGATTTAGATGTGCACTCTTTGCATTGGCTACTGAACTTCCAACATTCTATTGTGCACTCCTTGCACAGCCTAAAGAAGCCATAAACAATTTAACAAACTCACATATAGAAAATTCTATCTATCCCTGCAGATGGAATCTAACACATACATCTACAGCATAAATGAACACACAAATGACATTCTTCAAATACACATATAAACACATAGAAACTCATATGCAGGAAAAACTGTTCTTTTTGTATTAATCTCAGAATGTTTGTTTACAATGTGTATAGAAGCTCAAACTGCAACAGAGTCTCGGCTATATATTCTCCTCTCAACTTCCTCTCTTATTCTCTCTAATATGTTATAATCTCCTCTCATATAATCTAATGAATATATATACATATATCTTTTACAAAAGAGGGGATTCTCGAGCTCTCCCTCCATCTACCTACTCTCATTAATTACAATGAATTTACATTCAATGGTTGTCTAGTCTAGATCAGATCTAGATCTCTATCAGCCTATCAACCATTAAACATGACACCAACTCTTTCCCACATGATGACATGGCTTTGGATCTTCTATCCATACAAACAATTAATTGCATTAAATCACAATTTTTAAAATTTGAAAACGAGGGAAAAATGAGAGGGTTGGCGCCTCTCCCCTCCTTGAATGCTCTTGGATGTGTTGTCTAGATGGTGTGTTATTGAGGTGGATCGATTCTCCGGTATCATAATCCACTGCTGTGAAAAATTCATGATCTCTTGCTCATGAGATTCCCAGCTCTTTTGAAATCCTCTTGGATCCCAAACTCTCCTTTGGAGTTGTCCTCCTGCTCCCCTGCTTTGTTGCTACTGCTTCTTCTCCTTGTCAATGGGTAGATCAAATTGATCTCCCTTGTTTTTTTTCCATCTCTCATGGACTTAGCTTGCCTCCCTACTGCAGACTTTAGTTCTCCATTCTCATCACTGAGTTGTTGCTTAGTTTCTTCCTCTGACAGATTTGCTTATGCCATTTCTCTTACTGGTTCATCTCCAGCTCCCTCCAGCTGCTCCTCATGCTAGTATCCTACTTCATATTTTGTTGCATGCTTAAACACTACAGTCATACTTTTTTCATCTCTTTGGCTGAAATTTTTTATCACTTCTGTTGAATTCTATTCTCCTGGAATTTGCATGATTGTCCCCTGGAAGCCATCTTCTGGTTCTGGATTGTTCAACCAATCCTCCAGCATTTCCAATTCCTTTTCCCATGGTGATGCAGGAGCATCGTGCAAAGCCAAAAGCATGCGACCAATCCTAAGGAGCAGCTGGACGCGCGGGGGAAAAAAAAGAGCACATTTTCATAAAGACYGGTTTTGAATTTTGAAACAAAGTCATTAATKTAATAGTTTAGAGGAACGTACTCACATTTATACTTTGGAGATTGTAAACRGACCTGGGGATATTTTTCCATCCGTCTTTTGTATTAAGGCATTTAAGCCATTTAATGAAAGTAGGTAGATATGAATGATAGATTAGACAGTTTTAGAGCATAGGAGGGAAAACGGATATAGACACCCTCATTCTTGTATCATTAGATCATTAACACATTAGCATAGAGAAGAAGAGAGAGTTGTAGCAGAGAGATGTAGAGAAGAAGTCCATGTACAAGAGATTTGAATTAATATATGAAGATTTGATTCAAAATTCATGGTGTTATGATGTTTTTTGTTTACACATGGTGAATGGTATGCTTAGAGTTGTTTATTCTCTTTGTTTATTCCTTTGTTTTTATTTTGTGTTGAATGTATGATTTCGTATTGAATGTTTGAAGTCTGAGAGAAGAAAGAGAATGAGTTTCAATTGTTTGTCTTTCTGAGAAAGAATTTCCTGCAAGGAGTGCAATGACAAAGGTTCATAGTTTATCTCTGAATCTCAGGAGGGATATCGTTGTTCTCATTCCAGTAGAAGTACAAGTGAAGCACAGAATTCGTGCAAGGCGTGCACAGGCTAGTTGAGTCCTTAGGAGTTATTAAATAAGGTGGAAGAGAGGAAGAGTGATGTCGCAGAAGGTGCACAGAGTCGAGAGTTCAAATACATAGAAGTATTTGATGGTCTTCTGCAAGGAGTGCGAGTAGAGGCCCTTTTTCGAGGCTTGAATTCACAAGTAAAAGCTCAAGAGGGTCAGCACCTTTGAAGGTACTCAAAATAAGACGGGGATTGAAGATGCCATGCAGAATCTAAGTTCCAATGGAAGAACACTAGTTTATTTTGCAGGAGTCATCAAGGAGGAAACGAGGGGTCAGAATTCTCCGAGGAGAATTCTCGAAGTCACAAGGACCGTAGGATCTAGAATAGTTGCAAAGTGGATAAGGGATGGACAAACCTATCACTTTGGTATCAGGAATTAACATGGACCATTGATCGTGACCTGTTGTGAGTCATCCAATAATTTTGGGGATTCGGAGTTTGTAAGTTCAGAGTACGAGCCAAAATCCTTGGTCACTCTAACTCTCAAATTGGCGAAAAGGATTTTTAAGCGTGGAATTTCGGGATCTCAGTAATTCAAGATTTGGAATACTGGAAATCCTAATGACAAGAAGCCAGGGGTCTTTGTATTGAAAATCCTAGAGTTGCAAAACCCGGAATATCCTTGAAGTGGAATTTGGGTATTTTAGGGATCGGGGTTTCGAAATTCTCGTCGACAAGGATTCGAGACACTTCACATCAGAACCTCTGAAGTCACCAAATGTGAAATATTTGTGAAAGTGCATTTCAGTAGTTCGATGTTTTGGGGTTCGAAAATTCAGGGATTGTGGTGATATGTGTTTTGGGATCAAGAGTTTTGAACTCATGGTACCCGGAGGCCTGAAATAACGTGGGCTATCAAAGGGTTATCTAAGTCCCAAAATCTAGGAAAGGTGATAGGTGGTAAGAGTCCGCATTGGAGATAGAATATAGTGGAGTGGACAGGTGGTGTGTCCTTGTAAACAGGTGAAGTCAAACCTTGGTGACTGTTTCGGGGTTTTATAGGTCGAAAAGATAGAAGTCCTGCATCCGAATTCATGAAATCGCGAAGTTCGAAGTACTGAAATAGTGAAAAGTCTCGTTGGGGAGCCAGCCTTTGCTGAACGCATTGGGGTTCATCATTTCGAAAGTTGCAAGGACAAGATGTCGGGGTTCTTTGTACTGGAACTTTCGAAGTCACAAAATAAGATACAGTTGTGAAGGAGGACAGATTTGAAGATTTCGGCATTTCAGGTTTTGGAGGTTGAAGAGACAAGAAACTCAACAATAGGATTCATGAAATCGCGAAACCTGAAATCTCGAAAAGAAAAGAAAAATCTCGTTTTGGAAGAGGGTGTGACCATACTATTAAGGTCATGAGATTTCGAGTGATGCTTTGTGTTTTGATCACACAGGCATACTCATAAGGACCTGTGGATACACTATTGTTGTGTGTGTGTGGGGGGGGGGATTCCCTGTAGAGGAACCGAAGAGTCAATCAGGCTCAAGGGGCATATTTAGAACAATCCTAAGTGGATCTTGTCCCTAGAGGTCAGGGTTTACATCAAGTGGTATCAAAGCTTGACTTTGTTTGTATATTGCATATGGAGGAAGCAAGAGGAGAAAGAGTACCCTGATAAATATCAAAGCGCAAAACAATTTCTTTGTTTTCTGTAGCAGAGAAAAGAGAACCATTTACAGTCATGCCTCCGAGAAGAAGAGATAGACCAATGCATGATCCAGTAGTGGAGAGGTAAATGCACGAATTACATGGTAGGCTTGATGCCATGGAGACAGCACAGAGGCGCATAGTCGACGCTGGAGATATCAGTGAGGCTGACAGTGAAAATGAAGCTGGACACGAAGGAGAAGAAGTCGTAGTCGAAGATGTTGCAGATGAACGCCTATTCAGGGTTGTTGCAAGGATAGGTGCTAGGGAAAAAATGGAGATTCCCATGTATGAAGGGAACCTGGATGTTGAAGAGCTTATAGACTGGATTAGGGATCTGGATAAGTACTTCGACTATGAGAATGTCGAGGAAGACAAGAAGGTAAAGCACGCTGTCACGAGACTTAAAGGCCATGCATCTTTATGGTGGGATGAACTGTAAGATGACAGACGTTGTAAAGGCAAGCAGAAAATCAAGATTTGGGATAGAATGGTTGCGAAGATGAAAGCCAATTTCATACCCAAAGACTATCAAATTACTCTATTTCGGAGGATGTAGAATTTGAGACAGAAGTTGATGTCAGTAAAAGAATACACTAAAGTGTTCTACAAGATCAACATCAGGGCAGGTCATCGGGAGAGCGATGATGAAAAGGTTGCTAGGTACTGAATGGTCTATGATATGACATTTGAAAAGGTTTCCAGATACATGAATGGTCTGTGATATGACATTCAAGACGAGATGAGCATGATGATCATTAGGAATGTGGAGGATGCTTATCAGATGGCTTTGAAAGCTGAAGAGAAGTTGAGCTAAAAGAAAGGTCAAAGAGGCCAAGGCAGAAGTCAAGACAGAGGCAAAGAAATTACCCAAGAAAAAACTCAGAGATATAAAGAAGAGGGGAAGAAACCTCAAACTCAAACTGAGAGAGGAGGAATCTCACAGAGAGGGCAGTATGCCGATATAAATACTTTTCCTAAATCTAGAGGAAGATGAATAGGCTGAGGAGGTGAAGGGAAATGTTTTGTTTGTGGGAAAATCGGACATAAATCTTATGAGTGTCTAGATAAGAAGAAAGAAGGTGGTGAGACTCACATTGCCAAAGCTCAAGGATGGAATGTTGAGGCAGAAGATGTTGAGGGAGGAAAATCCTTGATGATGAGGAAAGTTCTCCTAATGCCAGAGAAAGAGGCAGAGAACCCAACAAAAAGGAATATACTTTTTCGAACTACTTGCAAGACCAAGGATAGGGTATGCAAAGTCATAGTGGACAGTGGTAGCAGAGACAATCTTGTTTCTATAAAGATGGTAGAAAAGTTGGAGCTGGAGACTATCGTACATCCAAGCCCATACAGAGTTTCGTGGCTACAAAAAGGAAATCAGGTAAATGTCACTAAACAATTTTTAGTTGAATTTAAAATAGGAGTATATAAGGACGAAATATTATGTGATGTCATTCCCATGGATTTTTTTCATCTATTGCTAGGTAGACCTTGGCAATATGACAGGAATGTGATTCATGATGGTAGAAAGAACACATACACCCTGGAGAAGAATGGGAGGACACACATGTTGTTGTTGATTAAGGATAAAGAAGTGAAACCAGAGGTAAGCAGCACTGTACTTCTCATGAGTGGGAAGGAACTTCTTAATGAGGTTAAGAAGAAGGGAGATAGACAATTTATTGTGGTTAGGAAGCCTAGAATTGTTTTAACCAGTACAAGAGTGGATGATTTACCAGAGGAAATCCAGAAGTTGCTGGGAGATTTTGTTGATATAGTAGTGGACAAACTACCTTGTTCGTTGCCACCCATCAGGAGTATAAGTCATCACACTGGCCTTATACCTGAAGCTAGTTTACCAAACAAATCCACATACAGGTTAACGCCGCATGATAATGAAGAAGTCAAGAGACAAGTCCATGATTTAATGGACAAAGGATTGATTCGAGGAAGCTTGAGTCCCTGCATTGTTCCAACAGTGCTCAGCCCAAAGAAAGATGGAGGCTGGAGGATGTGTACAGACCCAAGGGAAATCAACAAGATTACCATCAGATACAGATTTCCATTGCCAAGGATGGATGATTTGATGGATTGCTTGAGTGGAGCAAGATTCTTTTCAAAGATTGATTTGAAAAGTGGATATCATTAGATTCGTATGAGAGAAGGTGATGAATGGAAGACAACATTCAAGACGAATGAAGTGTTGTATGAATGGATTATTATGCCATTAGGATTAACAAATGTGCTATTACTTTCATGAGATTGATGAATGAAGTCCTGAAGGATTCCATAGGAAAAATCGTCATCGTATATCTTGACGATATATTGATTTTCAGTAAGACTGAAGCAGAGCACTTAAAGCACTTAGCTGCAGTGATGAAGAAATTATAACAAGAGAAATTGTTGATAAATATGAAGAAATCGACATTTATGAGGACATAACTCATTTATTTGGGTTTTGTCATATCTGCAAATGAGTTGAAGATGGATCCGGAAAAGGTGAATGCAATTAAGAATTGGTCATCGCCAAAAAGTGTGTTTGAAGTTCAAATCTTCCATGGTTTAGCTAGTTTCTACAGGAAATTCATTCAAAATTTTAGTGGGATTAGTGCACTGATGATGGACACGGTGAAGAAAAGACAAAAATCTTTTCACTGGACAGAGGAAGCAAAGAAGAGTTTCAATTTGCTGAAGAAGAAGATCACGGAGCAACCAATTTTGGTTTTTCCAAATTTCGACAAGAGATTTCAGGTCAAGTGTGACGCGAGTGGATTTGCAATTGGAGCGGTCTTGAGCCAAGACGATAGGCCAATTGCATACTTCAATGAGAAGTTGAATGAAGCGAAGGTCAAAAACTCAACATATGACAAAGAATTCTATGTTGTCATAAAAGCGTTGAAGAAATGGAGACATTATTTGGTTCCTAAAGAGTTTGTTTTGTATAGTGATAATCATGCTTTACAATTCGTGACTCAACAGGAGAAGTTAAACCAAAAACATGCTAAATGGGTTGAATTCATGTAGAATTTTACTTTTGTAACTAAGCATATTTCTGGAACTGCTAACAAAGTTGTTGATGCTTTGAGCAGGAAATGTTTGCTTATGGAGGAATTTAGAGTCAAAACTTTGGGTTTTGATAATCTCAAGGAAATGTATAGAGCTAATCCAGATTTTAAAGAGGCGTATGAGGCATATGAGAATCCAGTTCTCAGGGACAGAAGCTAATGGATTGAATACATGATCCAGGATGGATTATTATTTAGGGGAAATCAGTTATGTATACCAAAATGCTCCATGAGGGAGAATCTGTTGAAAGAAAATCACAGTCGAGGATTGGTTGGACACTTTGGTCATGATAAGATGTTCTCAAAGTTGAATGGCACATATTTTTGGCTAGGGATGAGGACAGATGTTAAGAAATTTGTGGAAATATGTATAATTTTTCATCACACAAAAGGAAAAAGGAAAAACATCGGGTTATACCAGCCATTACCCATACTAGATAGGCCATGGGATGCAGTGAGCATGGATTTCATATTGGGATTGCCAAGGACACAAAGAGAAATTGATTCAATCTTTGTGGTGGTAGAAATATTTTCAAAGATGGCACATTTTATACCATGCCAGAAAACCAGTGATGCAACTCACATTGCGAACCTTCTTTTCAAAGAAGTCATCAGACTTCACATCTTGCCAAGAAGTATAGTTTCAGATCAGGATACCAAGTTTGTAAGAAATTTCTGGGGGACTTTATGGTAGAAGTTGGGGACATGTTTGTCTTTTAGCTCAGCATATCATCCTCAAACGAATGGGCAGACAGAAGTTGTCAACCAGAGCTTGGGAGATTTGTTGAGGAGCCTAGTGACTGAACACCACAGTTAGTGGGACCACATTCTGCCACAGGCGAAATTTGCTTATAATGATTTGATCAATAGAAACACAGGACAGAGTCCATTCCATATTGTATATAGAATGCAGCCTAGGAGATTTTTTGAATTGAAGGATGTGGAACAAGCTGAATTCAGAAGTGTTAGTGCAGAGAATTTTGCAGAAGCAATGAAGGAGCTTCACAGCCGGATTAAGGAGCGATTGCAAAATTTGAGTCAAGAATACAAGAACATAGCAGATCAACATAGGCGAGAACTTCAATTTGAAGTTGGTGATCTGGTTCTTGCACATCTGAGGAAGGAGAGGTTCCCAAGGGGAAAATATAATAAGTTGAAGATGAAAAAGATTGGACCATGCAAGGTCTTGAAGAAATTTGGGGCAAACTCATATGAGATTGAATTACCCGATGGGGTCAAAATTTCACCAATATTCAATGTTGCAGATTTGTACCCTTACAGAACTAGAGAAGCAGGAGCAAAGGATGAACAGACAGAGGTTTAGTGGACCAAACAAATGCCTGTAGTTGAAAAGCCACAGGTGGAAATAATAATTGACAAGAGGGTTAGCAAAAAGACCAGGAGGAAAAAGTATTTTGAATACTTGGTCAAATGGAAGGGACATCCAGTTGAAGATGCCAGTTGGGAAGATGAAGCAGAAATTCAGAAGTAGACTGTGCAAGATCTCATGAACAAGAGTTCATGAAAATTTTCAAGAGAGGGAGTATGATGCAGGAGCATCGTGCAAAGCCAAAAGCACGCAACCAAGCCTAAGGAGCGGTTGGACGCGSGGGGGAAGAAAAAGAACACATTTTCATAAAGATCCATTTTGAATTTTGAAACAAAGTCATTAATGTAATAGTTAAGAGGAATGTACTCGCATTTATACTTTGTATATTGTAAACAGACCTGTGGAAATTCTTCCATCTGTCTTTTGTATTAAGGCATTTAAGCCATTTAATGAAAGTAGGTAGATATGAATGATAGATTAGACAGTTTTAGAGCATAGGATGGACAACGGATATAGACACCCTCATTCTTGCATCATTAGATCTTTAACACATTAGCATAGAGAAGAAGAGAGAGTTGTAGCAGAGAGTTGTAGACAATAAGTCCATGTACAGGAGCTTTGAATTAATATATGAAGCTTTGAATTAGAATTCATGGTGTTATGATATTTTTTGTTTACACATGGTGAATGGTGTGCTTACAGTTGTTTATTCTCTCTGTTTATGCCTTTGTTGTTATTTTGTGTTGAATGTATGATTTCATATTGAATGTTTGAAGTCTGAGAGAAGAAAAAGAATGAGTTTCAATTGTTTCTCTTCTTGAGAAAGAATTTCCTGCAAGGAGTGTTGTGAAACGTCTGCAAGGAGTGCATTGACAAAGGTTCAGAGTTTATCTCTGAATCTTAGGAGGGATACCATTGTTCTCATTCCAACAGAAGTACAAGTGAAGCACAAAATCTGTGCAAGGCGTGCGCGGGCTAGTTGAGTCCTTAGGAGTTATTAACTAAGGTGGAAGAGAGAAAGATTGTTGTCGCAAAAGGTGCACAGAGTCGAGAGTTCAAATACGCAGAAGTATTTGAAGGTCTATCGGAAGGAGTGTGAGAAGAGGCCCTTTTTTTAGGCTTGAATTCGTAAGTAAAATCTCAGGAGGGTCAGCACCTTTGAGGGTACTCAAAGGAAGATGGAGATTGAAGACTCCGAACAGGAGCTAAGTTCTAGTGGAAGAACACTGGTTTATTTCGCAGGAGTCTTCAAGGAGGAAACAAGCAGTCAGAATTCTTTGAGGAGAATTCCTGAAGTCACAGGGACCGTAGGATCCAGAATAGTTGCAGAGTGGATAAGGGTTTGACGAACCTATCACTTTGGTATTAGGAATTAACATGGACCATTGATCGTGACTTGTTGTGAGTCATCCGATCATTTCAGGGATTTGGAGTTTGTAAGTCCAGAGTACGAGCCAAAATCCTTGGTCACTCTAACTACCGAATCGGCAAAAAGGATTTTTAAGCGTGGAATTTCAGGATCTCAGTAATTTGGGATTTGGAATACCGGAAATCCTAATGACAAGGAGCCAGGGGCCTTTTTATTGAAAATCCCAGAGTTGTGAAACTTGAAATATCATTGAAGTGGTATTTCGGCATTTTAGGGATCAGGGTTTTGGCATTCTCGTCTACAAGGATTTGAGACACTTCACATCATAACCCGAAGTCGCGAAACATGAAATATTTGTGAAAGTGCATTTCGGCAGTTTGGTGTTTCGGGTTTGGGAATTTGTGGATTGTGGTGATATGTGTTTTGCGATTGATATTTTTGAACTCCCAGTACCTGGAGGCCCAAAATAACATGGGTTGTCGAAGGGTTATCTAAGTCCTGAAATAAGGGAAAGGTGACAGGTGGTAAGAGTCTGTGTCGTAGATAGAAGATAGTGGAGTGGGCAGGTGGTGTGTCCTCGTAAACAGGTGGAGTCAAACCTTGGTGACTGTTTTAGGGTTTCGGAGGTCGAAGAGACAGAAGTCTTACATCCGAATTCGCGAAATCGTGAAGTCCGAAGTACAAAAATCATGAAAAGACTCATTGGGGAGCCAGCCTTTACTGAACGCATTGGGGTTTGGCATTTCGGAAGTTGCGAGGACAAGAGGTCGGGGTTCTTTGTACTAGAACTTCTGAAGTCGTGAAACGCGATACAGTTGTGAAGGAGGATGAAGTCAAAGATTGCGACATTTCGGCATTTCGGGTTTCGGAGGTTGAAGAGACAAGAAACTCGACAACAGGATTCACGAAATCACGAAACCTGAAATCCCGAAAAGAAAAGAAAAGTCTCGATTTGGAAGAGGGCGCGACCATACTATTAGGGTCAGGAGATTTTGAGTGATGCTTTGTGTTTTGATCACGTAGGAATACTCATAAGGACCTGTGGATACACTGTTGTGTGTGTGTGTGTGTGTGTGGGATTCCCTGTAGAGGAACCGAAGAGTCAATCAGGCTCAAGGGGAAGATTTAGAATGATCTTGAGTGAACCTTGGCCCTAGAGGTCGGGGTCTGTGTCACATGGAGTAAGAATCTTAACTTCATTCTCTTCTTCTTCTTCTAGGGAATACATCAGTATCGGCTCCTTCTCCTCCTCTATTACAATCATTGTTGGTTGTCTTTTTTCTATTGTTGCATCTGCAACACAGGCTTTGGCCTCAACCGGGTTTCTTGGTAGGAATATCTCAATTGCCCCGATGATAATAATGTATTTCTGACCCTCCTCCATCAACTCTCCTTGTTGATATTAACTCTCAGCTGAGTTCATCTTCTCTCCCTTTCCCACCTGGAAATTTCGGATTCCTCCTCTGCCCACCTAGAAGTCTATGAGATCCTCCAATGATTCCATCTCATTACCCACCTAGAAATCTAAAATTTCATCACTGCCCTCCTGGCATTTCATGAGATCCAATGATCCATCTTCATTGCCCACCTGGAAATTTGATAGCTCGTTGCTGCCCTCCTGGCAGTTTGTGAGATATTTGATTGATATCCTCTCCTCATCACTGAGGATTTTTTCAACCTCCGGTTCGCAAATGCATACCTGCTCCATTTCTGTGTCACTAAGGTTTTCATCATACCTCACCCATCTCCTCAAATCTGGTTGTTTCCTTCTGGCCAACAACTTTTGAACATACCATTTCTCCTTCTTGTTCAGAGGCCATTCACACCTCTAGCATACCCTTGCCTCCTGCTTCATCTTGAATGCTAGCGTCTCCATCTGAGCTTGGATTTCACTGAGTTCCTTATCCATATCTGTTTTTCTTTTCTGCTAGCGATCCTTACCTCGACCAATTCCATGGCCTTCAATAGCCATTTTCACCTTCTACTTGCCCTCCTGGAAAGTCCATTGTTCACCCTGCAACTGAGAACATCTCTAGCTTCCCTTCGCCTGAAATCTACAAATGGAAATTGTGCTATGATACTATTTGATGGTATCAGACTATATCTTTTGTCTCCATTCTTCGTCACCTACTTTCTTCAAGAAAACAATTTGGCTTTGATACCACTTGATGCAGACCCTACCCCTCCTCCAAAGGGGTTGCTTGACCTTGTTAAGCCCTAATATTGGCTCATTACCCCTTAATTGGGGCATATTAGATTAGTAATGTTAATTATTACCCCTTAATTGGGGAATATTAGATTATTAATGTTATTTTATTTATGTTGGCTTTAAGTCATTAGTTGTAATTATACCTCCTAGTCTCCTATATATACCAAGGAGACATTTTCATTTTGAATCATCTTGTACTTGAAAATTTAAGTGGGGTAAAAGGAGGTTGCCCTCTCGAAGAGGATTATTATCTGAAATTATCTCTTTTTCAAGGCATTTAGTACTTTTCCTGAGGTTTTTCTATGATATATTGATGTTTGGTTCTTAACATATGGTATCAAAGCTCAAGGTCTTGGGGTTTCGCTGCTACATCTGAGACACCATGGAATTTTTACTATAACTTT